>VRMD01000498.1:0-25674 GCA_009872375.1 Sminthurides bifidus
CGTACTTTGATAGCTTTCTGCATTTCTTTTGTCTCAAATTGATTGCAATTTGTGTTCCGGCTTGGGATATACGAATAGAAAGGTAAATCTTCATATTATAAAGCCGTTTTTAGTGAGAAACAATTAGAATTATTAGTTTATGTAGTTTTTTTGGTACAGAAATGGTTGGCGGTCGTGAGCTTACGCAGGCAACAAGGCAAGTCATCGTTAACCTTCGAAAGCAAGGGAAAACCTACGGGCAAATAAGTGAAACACTCGAGCTTGCTAAATCCACCGTTAAGACCGTCATCAAACGCTGGAAAAATGCCGACACTTTTCAATCAAAGCCAAGATCCGGTAGACCCCGCATCACCAGCCCCAGAACTGATGCTATAATATTGCGTAAAATTAAGGCCAAAAGAAGTAAAACAGCGAAGCAAGTAAGTACCGAAATCCTCAACGAACATGGCATCAAGATTTCAAATGAAACTGTGCGCAGGCGTTTGAGGGAAAATGGTTACAGAGCCCGAATTGCACGTAAAAAGCCGCTGATTTCAGAGAAGAATCAGAAGAAGCGTTTAGCTTGGGCTAAACAACATCAAGACTGGGGTCTACGAGAATGGAAGAAGGTTCTTTTTACAGACGAGAGTCGGTTTATGATGTTTGGCAATGACGGCGTCTCAAAAGTTTGGAGAATGCCAGGAGAATCCTATCGTAAAGAATGCCTTCGAGCAACAGTCAAGCATGGAGGGGGCAATGTCATGGTTTGGGGGTCCATGTCTTGGTCCGGGGTGGGAAACTTGGCCTTTATCGATCAAAAAATGGATCAACATGTATATGTGAACCTTTTAAAAGATAATTTAGCCCCTTCTGTCTCGAAATGTGGTCTGACAAGGGGGTGGATCTTTCAGCAGGACCTCGATCCGAAACATACCTCTAAAGCAGCTACCGAGTTTTTTGAGTCAAGACGGATAGATATGCTTCCTTGGGCCGCTCAATCTCCAGATTGCAACCCAATCGAGCACCTGTGGGCAGAATTGGAGCGAAGATTGGCTGATCGGAAGCCTACGTCGAAGTCAGAACTGAAGCGTATGTTACAGGAAGAATGGGAGAAAGTACCAGCGTCTTTCACCCAAAAACTGGTGGAAATTATGCCTAAACGGGTGAAAGCGGTTCTGGATAGTAAGGGACTACCAACAGCTTACTGAAAAGTACTTTTACAGTGTTGGAATCCGGTTTTGCTTAGTTTAATATCAATTGTTTTCCTGAATTTAATGTAAATTACGTAGACTTTTGAGGCAGGTATTTTTGAGGCTAAACCGAATATGTCAAGTTTTCAGAACAAATTGTAAAAATCGGTCAGTTTTGGCTCCAAATCTAGACTCAGCATTAAATTTTGTTCAAGTAAAACCTAAATGTGTCTGATTTTTCTCAACACTTGGTATACTGTAGTGGAATGCATCTAGACCTACATCAAGTACGTAGATTTTTGTGGATGGGTGTACCTTTCATATGCATGGTTTTCTCACGGGATGCTGCTTGAAAAGTTATTACCCATTGTGTAATTTGACACTATAAACAATCATGGGGCGTTGTCTCGAGCTCGCAAACGTCGATGTGTCCCGAGTCCTGTCGCTATCCAGCTTTCTCCTGCATCATCAATCATTGTACACGTTGATTGTGTCTCTTGGTAGGTTATCGTCAGAATCTAAACACAGTTTCAAAATTTAGTACAGTTATTGTCCAAAATAAATCCTCAACATGGTACCTCATGACACAGGTACCATGATACACTTAGTGTTCTTCATATTCAGCTTGTTTTTTGTGGTAAATGGCGACTCCTTGAATGACGTTGTTAAAGTGTCTCATCCGATCCGCTTGAAAGAGGTATTTGCTAGTAGTTATCTTATCTAGTTCTCCACCATTTAACGCTTTCTTTAATTGCTGCCACTGCCTTAAATTGAACGTCAGGTAATCAAAAATTCGAAATGAAACGTAATCACTGAATTGAAATTTGAAACTGCACTTTTCCTAGGAGCAAAATGCAATTGCATATTAAGCGCTTTCAACCATTGCTTTTCGGATTGATTTGAATGAAGTTATCAATCAAACTTGCCTGGGAGGCACCAACGCCGAATTTTGCACAGGAAGTTTTGACTTGCAAGCGGAATTCAATGTTATGACTCATTACGTTATGGAAGGCCAGAGTTCACGGGCGAAGCGGGAGGCAGCACTTTTTGCGTTTGGAGCGACTGCGCTGGCTTCTGGATTGCTGGGTGGTTGGTTCGGCTCGAACATGTTCTCAAACGACAAGGATTTTCTGGATAAAATTGATAAGGTGAGCTTTTAGATTGCAGATGATGATTATCTTGAAAAAGTGGCGTTCTCAATGAAATTCTGAAGCTACAAGTTAACTTACAGGTTCACGAGATTCTGAAGCAACACCACCAGAACTTCGTACTTACAGACACACAACTCACCGAAATTGGGTCCAATCTGAATAAAATGGAAAATGTTCCGAAGGAACTCGCCAAAAACGCTACAGAGAATCAGGCCGCAATCGAATGGTTAGCAGATGTTTTAATGGACCACATGCGAGCCAACTTCCTCTACAGAAGTGAAGCGTCTTGCCAGAATCATTTCATTCCTCCTCAAATGGTAACTGCTAATGCATTGGTAAGAGAATTAAAGCGGTTAGAAGTAAGTTTAAAAGAAAATGGATTAGCGTTGTCTATTCCAATTTCAATGACAGCTTTGTAATTAAACATCCCTACTTCGAACTGCATTATCAATCCACAAAATTTTACAGTCTTAGTTGGTGTGCCTGTAAGACGACGCACTCGGGATTGGGAGATTTACAGAATAGAGCGTCCACAGTTTTCTTTTGACAGCCAAATATGTTCGGTTGATTTGAACATAGACTTTGTAGCCAAGTCAGCGAGAAATGTAGTGCCTTTAACAGGAAGCGGGAATTCAACAGTCCAGAACCGTCCAAAATTTTGGTTGATTCCAGCGTTTAGTTCTATTCGAAAGAATGATAAAGAATGTATATCTGCTTTAACACAGGAGCTATCACCCGAATATATGAAGCAGGTATGCAAATTTGTTTGCTACAAAAGCCAAGACATAGTTGTTACGGCTCTGGAGGGTACCGCTGTAGAGATCACCAATGTGCATACCTTAGAAGTTAATTGTAGCGGACAGGTCAGAAAGCAGCTTCAACAATGTGGGAAATGTTGTCTGGAATCGTCGTTGTCATTTTTCCGGCTTCGTTAATGGTTATTACTTTATTGAAGAACCGTTGATTTGCCTTGCTGCAGGCACCGAAATAGACGAGATAGTTCACATTATACCCACAGCTTTGGTCAAAGTGAACCGATTGTCAGAGACGTTGCACGAAATCTTGCACAATTTTCATGACGTTTACAACAATGATTGGGCAAAGGAAATCAAACTGGTGCACTTAGATCTTACGGATAATGAGGACGAATTAACGTTCTCTCGTTGGAGGTACTGGTTTGTTTACTGGAAGTCAGGTTTGTCAGTTGGAGTAATCTTGTGCCTTCTGGGGATTTTGTACATATTGAAAAAGTACTTTTGTGGTTAATTGTAAAAACCGGAATTGGAAGAGAAACAATAACATGTTTGCTTAGCACTCTGAATCTTGTCTAGTGTCATGAAATTAAGTATTAATTAACATTGTTAAAATGAGTTCCCTCCAGCGGTTGACCAGAACAAATATGATCTTAATAATTTGAGTTACAAGCTTTTGTATTAATTATATTTTGAGTCGACTGTGTGAACTCGTTAACATAACAGTTAAATTGGACGCCTTGCTTGATTGCTACTTTTGAAACCAGGGCTATCATATTGTATTATATCGTATTGATTGTATCGATTATATCGAAATGATTTGGCCATATCGTATCGAAAAACCCATATCAAAATGAGTCTCATATCGTATTGATGTATTGTATTGAAATCAGCTTATATTGAAATGCATTTAGATATGAAATACAACAATTGTATGCCTCCCGTGTCCTCTGATTTCACCCTATCCCTGGACTTTACAGATCAAAAACCATCAAGTGCACAGTAAATATATGAATTTGTACGTTTGGCCACTAGTTGAGTACATAAAGTTATCGGCTGCCTTAACGTTTAGCCAGACATCAGATCGGTTCCAAGGATCAAAAGTTACCTATGTTACAGTAGGGGACGTGAATTTTTGGAAACATTTAATTATAATTACAACATTTACTTCAGATTTAGCTTACAACATTGGGGCATGGGTCAAAGTGTCGGACCGCAAATGTACAAATCCAATCCAGTGCAAAGGTGTTTTTCAATGGAACGGACAAGATTTTTAAATGTTAAAGCAGTGCTCTAAGACCAAAGTTTAAGCGACTGGGAAAGGGGTCGCAGAGTTATAGATAATTTGTTTTTTGAGGTCTAAAAATTTTTTGTAATATTGAAATTCATATCGATATCTTTCGATACATATCGTTATATTGTATCGAAAATATTTTCCTCAAATTAGCTATATCGTATTGAAATGTAAATCGAAAAGATTTCACACATATTGTATTGAAACTTATATTGAAATGAAATCTTTTCAATATGACAGCCCTGTTTGAAACTGAATTGAAATCTCGTTTCTGTTTGGCCAACGAAATGTTAACGCGCTACAGACATAAGCTGTAATAAAACTTATCATCCCCACCACAGGCATCAAAATTTTAGACCTCTTTAGCATAAGTCTCAACCAACATGATGGGATTAGTAGATTACAGTTAATGGAAAAACTAGCTTGTCAAAAATTTCCAATTTCGCTATCAAAGTCATATTTGTCGGTGGAGTGTCGGTGAGGATTCCGTGCATCTGGAGCAACTGTACGTAAGAATGTGAAGGCCAGGAAGAGCTCTTCTCCATCTGCACAGCCCTTGAAAGAGCTGCCGGTATAAGATCTGAATGCACTGCAGCACAAGAATAAGTTAGCACTGCTTGGAAATTATTTCGTCCCTGCTGCATTGGCTGGGAGGAAGAATACTGACAATTCCATCAGAAACGACCTGTATACAGTAGCCAGATGTAACAGACCCTGAAAAACATTTCCAACTTTAACCCGTTCTTCCACGGAAGGAGAAATGGGCAACCATGAAATGCAAACAGCTCCATGTCGACACCACATCAACCGCTAAAAAACAAACTTCTACTGTGGAGAACGCTTATTCACATTCCAATGTAATTTTCACTGGTCACATATAATAAAAGGTATTACATGATTAATAAAACTAAGATTTAAAAACATTCCAAGATAACTTCAGTGCGCGAGTTACAGGATCCCCATGTAATACTGCAAGATTAGTCGACACGCAGTATACAAAATTGCGTTACTATAGGGGTCCCTATACCTTTTGCAATCAATATCTAAAGAGTAATGATCCTGTTGCAGTGGCCTAAGTGTCGTTATTAATTCATTGCAGCAAGAACACAAGAAATAGAGATTTGAATTCTGGTGAGGCAGGTTTTATTCTACGACAACTTAATCTAATGCACAAGACTGGGCCCTTAAATAACTATTGGGACGATCCTAGGTGTGTGCACACTAAACTTAAGACCTGTTTATTAACTTAACTAAGTGTCACAGTTACGTGCCTTTGATAAATCTACTCTGCCGAGAAGCTAAGAGAAATGCTTAAAGATACCTATATCTCTATAACCTAACTCTATGAGAAATACTAATGCCTACAAGCAACGAAGTACCAACGAAACATTGGTACCTTCTGCCGTGATACTAAGCTTAGATTTCCCAACGCAAAATCTTACATCCACGGCCTAATCCACGCTCATCTTGCTGAACGCTAACGAATTTGGCCAAAGGCAACTGGGTACGTGTTTTGCTCTAGAATCCTAAGAACGACCCCGTCAGTTCGCACTATTATTACAGAGAGCGTGTGAGTGCAACTATCACCTTGACCCTTCAGCTGGCCGTATTTTGCCGTAAATGACCTATAAGTAATTATTATTAAATACTCTGACGTCAAGGATTAGCGCTATCGTTACACTGCAATAGCACCGCAATCCCTCTTATACTTAAGCATGGGCTGTAGCGGCGGCGCCGTGGGCAAAAAGTTACTCGATGGCCCTTAACTTACTATATAGCTCAATGGGAGCCTAAGGGCCTAAACTCACGGTACGTTACAATACAAAACAGATTATCGGTGAAAGGGTAACGTCAGATATGTCACCGGAATAAAAAGATGTTAGCATACTTCACCGTAAATAAAAATAAATTATTATTTTACCTCAATTACAGAATTCCTCATGCCTCTCACAAGATTGCCTAGTAATTGCACTGACCGAACATTTACGACAATGAAAATGTCATATGAGCAGGAGGGGATCCCCATTATTATCGAGACGAACAACATGGAATTGTTGATATTGTTGCAAAATAAACTGAATCTGTTCTTGTCTTCTCAAAAGATGTTCAATTTCGATTAAATTCCGCACATTTTGCCAGTATAAATTGCCGATACGGGCTGTAATGGCATTTAACTTCAAGACAATATCGTCGGCCATGTTGCACCAAGTCAAAAACACCGAAATTAAATCTCTGTCAATTTCAATCTAAAGCGTAATTTTTTTGTTTACGGTATTCCACTGAAAACCTTTTTAGCCACAGAGAAATAGTTCAATCCACATGCCTACCAAAAAGAACCTCTTGTTAGATCTTACGCAAGAACTGCGGCAAGCCCATTCGTCGGTTTTGAATTGACTCTTTACGAAAGTCAGTGAGTTCAAGTTGACCCAAAACGCTCTCGCGTACACAAATGCTTCCTGGTACACGAAACACAGTTGAGTACGCACAAGCTTGAACTTAAGGGACCAATAATTTAATCCATTTGCAGCCGAAGAATGCAAATGACAGCAGGGTGAAGCCCACCGAACGCAATACTGTTGTATCGCTGCTCTCGTCATGAATGAGCTCGGAGTATAATACAAGAGAGATATGCAAAGTAGCTCTGTGCTCGTGAGCATCGAAAATTACCTAGACAGTCGAGTGCTCGTGGTTTGGGTATCGTCTACAAATGGCTTATCCTGCAAAGTACGCGAACGCACGCCCCTAAAAAGACGAGATGTAGTTTCAATATGCACCTGGCATTGAATCTTACAACCGAAAACGCCTTTCAGTTCAGGCAACGCATCTTAAGAATTCGCAGCGAGATCGATATGGTCCTGCTTTAATACAGTTACAGTTGTGTCCATTGCGTAACGCATAATAAGCAGGAACTTTAAACGCAATTTTAAACTTTCCAAACAACTACACTTTATTTATTGATACCAAACAAGTACCAACTGGAAAAGCATTAATCCGTCCAAGAAAAGTTTCAAAAATAATTCAGAAATACGAAATTTAACTTGACTTAAACTTCAGTGAAACGATATATGCGAACAATTACCGTTTTTTGCTGAGAATTTTCCAGTCCCTGTGTAGTTGTTTTATTTTTGCGAATCGCGGTACAGCATTTCACCGAGATATTTCGTATTAGCAACCTGACAGGAAAAAATAAAGATTACGGGAACAAAGAGGAAAAGGTATGCGTGGTGATGGGGATCACCACGCTTTGGTCGGCCTTGGAAGGCCTTTGGTAGGTCTAGGATGGGCTTAGGTCGGTCTAGAAATGCCTTTTGTATGTCTAGGAAGGCCTTTTGCAGGTCTAGGAAGGCCTTTAGTAGGGCTGGGAAGGGCTTTTGTAGAAAAGATCAAGTCTGGGACTACAGATTTGAATTTTTCGATAAGCGCTAGCCAGTGCCGTAAGTTTTCATGTATATACATACGGCAGCGGAAAATTTAAAACGGAGCTGTTTTATTACAGTATTGCAAATCCGTCATCCTCTTTGAGAATAAACTATGAAGCAGTAGGGAATAAAAGGGGATGTCAGAAAATGGTGTCGTTTGAAAAGAGATATGTCTCCTCACCATTGTGTATGAAGAAAACTCTTTAGAATCTTGGAATAGTACCGCTATACGTTCTTGTTTCTACATTCTCTCGCCGTGTGCTGTCATATTACCGGCCCGTGACTCGCCCTCTATTTTTCATTTCATTTTGCATGCTAGATCCAGAACGATGGTCAAGGTTCCATTGCAGGCCATGTACATGTCTTCGTCGAGGAAACTGTAACGCTGGCTGTCAAATAGCTTACAGCATCCTATGCCTTCCCTTCTTTATCTTTTTGTTTACGCTTCACCTTTATGATTCACTACTCAATTTCCAGCGCTTTTAGTGCAAATTATTTGCCAATAATGATTTTATATTATTTAAAGTAAATGATTAAAGATTTAGATTGGTTGGGGAATAGCCAGCTTGTCAAGGCAGTGGCATTTTTACCTGACCATTTAAGGTTTGGTTGAAAGTATTGAATAGTTTGCACTGGGGGGAGGCGATATGAAAGTTCTGATCCATCACTTCTTTTCTTTGTGGAGGGGTCAAAGAGATGCTCGTTCTATTTCCCTGCTTGAAGTTGAAAGATACGAATATTTTTTGTTCGCCATGCGAGAACGCTGGCGACAAGATTTCAATTCTTACACGTAGGATGCGGCTCACCTACTTGGCATTTCTACAGCAGCTGCGCAAATTGATTCTTTTTCCTCTTCTTGTTCTCTTCTTGTTCCGGGAAATAAGCAAGCTCTTATGTTGTTGTTCCACAGTTAGTCGCGACCGATTCCATGAGCCCTCATGGGAAGGTCAATACAATCTCTGTGACGTAGGATACATTTATGGGAGGAAAATCATCTACAAGAAGCATTAAAAAGCGTTTCAATGCATGTTATACTTGACCAGATGAACCTTGAACGCCATAAAGTCAAAGACCTGGTCGAACATCCGCTTTTCCTCAAATTTATACGACATTTTGTATTCGTTCATGTCCAATGTAAATGCATTCAACAGTCTCAAATCCGTGTTTAATTTCCGTTTCGCAACTATATCTATAACAACGCAAGTCTATTTGAAATCTGTAAGTCCGCAATAGTCAGTGCATTGTAACGGTTATCTGCACAGTTATTCACGGAATTTAATGGAAGGGTTCAACTGGAAAGTTTATGTGGGAGTGTTTAACTTGAATTGTTTAACTGGAAAAGTTTAAGTGGGAGGGTTTAATTGGAAAAATTTAACTATAAGGGTTTAACTTGGAAAATTTACCTGTAAGGGTTTAACTGAAAAGTTTAACAGGGAGAGATTAACTTTCTTGACGCCCATGATTGTGAAGCAATCTGAAAGTTGGGGAGGGACGGGAAAGCGTGAACTCTTGTCTTGGGCTTTCTCTAATACACTCTCTTTCTCGGGTTCGGCGGTTATAATTGAAACTCTTGCAGTCACGCTTCGCCATGCCAGAGTTCCAATTTTATCCATTTAAGCCCATGTTAGTTTTCACACCAAAATAATGTACGCAACGAAATTAAAACTGGCGATATGAATTTTGACGTCCGTTACCATGGGCAATGAAAGTTGTACAATGACGTACGTTATAGCCGCGGCTAAAAGATAACTCCGACTTAGGCTTAAATCGGTTAACATCATCAGACTTAGGAGTTTCACATATCGATGCTGGATTTTCGAAAAAAATAGCGGGTGGCAAGGCTTGTGAATTCTTTTGGAATGGGCCAAGTTTTGCTTATCAGCAGAGGCAGACCGCAGGCGCCAGAAAGAAAGCGTTGTAAATTGACGTATTCATCTCCAAACATAAGAACTTTAAGTGTAAATTGAAAGTAATATAAAGAAAGCAGAATTGGTAGATTTATACCTTTTCGTAGAAGATGAAACAAGAAAATCTGAATTACAGCAGCATTTGGCATTGGATTCGGAAATAGGTTCTGAAGGTTTAATAATAATAAATGCGATAGAAATAAGTCTACTAGCCAGACTTTTCGCTTTTCTTGTTCGCTTTTCGCGATCACTGACGAATGCTTTGAAGCGATTTCGGGATCCTCCTTTACGAATGATTTTGATGAGTATATCGTCTAGGTGGATGCTGAAGAGCCATTAACGAAGGGAACTTTGGCACTTACTCTTCATGTAGGTGAGTTCCGCCAAACTAATGGAGACCTGATCACGATGTAATGGAGATGCAGATCTCTAGACCCTTTTCGCCTTCTTAATTGTTGACAATTACGGATTCTTGGTAGGATTGATGACGACAGAAAAAGGTGATGAATTTGAATGATGAATCTGATTGGAATTCACTCTTCGCGGTGGAGTAATAGTCGAATTCTTTTCTAGTGGCTTAGATGACCGAATAAAATTCTGAGGTGACTCCTTATATATGTTCATAGGTAAACAATGTCAACGGAGTCTCTCAAAAGTTCTTATTCCTGTAAGTTTCCATGTCGATGCCGAAGTTGTCCGTTCTGAAAGAGGGTGAGATTCGAAATTAGAGACATAAACAAAATGACAATGGAATCAAATAAAAGTAACTGCAGGAGGTGAGACACGTAAGCAGACGCATCATATCGGATGGGATGTTAAATTGTATGGCTGCGAGTGGACTGACGGCTTCTCAAAAATTCGGCCACAGCTTTCCTGGACCAGTATGATGCTTTTGCTTTCCTCTTAATAGAACCTGAAAGTGGCTGCAATGGAATTTGTAGGATTGACTCTTGAGCTAGAGAGCCAGGCAAATTACTACTTGAACGAAAATATGAGGTTCCGTCCTAAACACAAGAAAGTACGGATTGAATACCGTGGCTTTTGATATAGTCACAGGCAGATTATAGTCATAGACGCACTGGGGTAGCACAAGATCCCAATCCGTTTGATTTTGATTAATTTAGAAATGGAGGCTTTAAATAAGGAGGAAAAACTGAATGTTATAATGAGTAAAGCACTTGACCTTAAGAATGAGCTTGAAGTACAGAGTTAGAGACAGAGATTTGTATCAGGAGGACAAGATCGGAATGGGACTTTGGCAATCCTTAAAGGTAGGAGACTATGGCTATCCTCTAACATGGGAGACTTGGACTATCCTTGCAGATGGCAGTTTTTTCCTTTTCTCAAACATGGGAGACTTCAGGGAACCTTTAACACGGGAGACCTTGGCAAACATTTAACATGAGAGACTTTGGCTATGCTTCAGCTTTGGAGACTTTGGATATGCGTCAGCATTGGAGGCTTTGCCTATTCTAGCACATGGAAGACTTCGGCTACCCTTAAACACGGGAGACTTTGCCTATCCTTAAGCATTGGAGACTTTGACTATCGGTACTTGAAGGAGACGTTGCCCACCATGAATATTTGGAGAGTTTGCCTATCCTAAAACATGGGAGACTTTGGATATCCTTTAAACATGGGAGACTTTGGATATCCTTTAAACGTGGGAGACTTTGGATATCCTAACACATGGGAGACTTTGGCTATCCTAACACATGGGAGACTTTGGCTACCCACCAGGTTCCAAAAATGAGGTAATCGTAGCCTTACCCATTGTTCTGCAACATTCTCTTTCGCTACGACCATCTTGATGCCCAACCTAACATTTTAGGCCGGAGCTGGTCGTTGCAAAACAGAATGTTCCGCGTGGAACGATGCGCAACTATCAGGAACGAGACAATGCAAAGGCATACAAATGGATCAGTAGCGTGTGATGAGGAGCGGAGCGATTGAGAACAGTCTCTAAAGCATCGTTGCGCGCAGGTGCAAATAGGAATGGCTTGAATGTATGCTTTTGCGTATATGATAGAGGCTTCAGATGCATAATGCACTTTTACTTGGAATGTTTATTGCATTCTGTACAAGTAAAATGCGCTGTAGTCCTACGAATGTAACACTGCAGTTCATAACAATTAAATTAAAGACACGCCATATACATATGAGTCATACAAAAATGCGTAAATTAGGAAATAATACTATGAACTTACTAGACTGACAGTGAAGGAAATAATTGCTAGTACTTAAACACCCAATGAAGCAGCAATCAAGCACATCTCAACTAGCTATTCAATAGAACACTTCTGGTAACTTCCTTTTATAGTCCAGAGCATACGTTTCTTTGGTCATCGTGCCGGCCCTGTTGAGAATGTCGGTGCTAAAGCCATAATATTCAAAGACATGATTTCGGTAAATGAAAGTGGTAGAGTGATTATACAAAAATACGCCGTTCCCATCAGCATAATTATAAATAAAAATAGAAGCACGCACCTCATAAATTTCTATTATTGGATTGAATTAAGACGTGGTTTCCAGACCAAGAACACTATTTGGCATTTTAACTGTCAGTCATGCAATCAAAATTCCAAAAAACGCCGTGCATCCTGAAAAAAAACAGTTGAAAATAAATTAGCAATAACATACAAAGCACGGCAAACCAGCGTAATGACTGTCAGTACATTGTAGAAAGATGATTTACCGTTGAAAGTAAGCACACTGAAAAGCATTTTCTCCATGAGGTTAGGTGGTACTCCATCACGAATTCGAAACTTCGATAATGACACTTTCCTAATCTGTCAGATCACATAATTAGTTTTCACAGAAATGACAATTACAGCATTTTAATTAATACCAAATCCAATCATGTAACTGCCAGTAGCTTGGTTTCTAATACAGGTAATTATAACAGCCTAAATAATATTTTAGTAGAAGAAGTGATGTATGAGGGTTTCAGTGAAGTAGAAAAATAGTTCAATTTTATAAATTTGTCTTCTAAAACAATAATTGAAATGAAACTTCAGTAGGAATTATAGACACCTAGCATATTGCTGGATTTCTCACTTCATTTAATTGAACCCAGTAAAACTGAACGCAGACGCAAAAAGAAGAACACCGTGTTACTGGCAGTACACTAATAAATTTAGCTACTAGATAATTCTTGAAATAATTTTCAGATATAATTAAAATAATTTATTACTTGCGTTCAAGCTCCAGCATAGTAGCAGAAGTTCGACGGAGTAATGGCTGACTGCCAGAAGACGATGCTGCACCATTATGCACAAGCTGCTGTGGTTGAATGCCTTAAATAATGTGTGTACATACTACCAGGAGCCCAAACATTGCTAAAGTGCATGCACCGTTTCCTACATTTATGCTGTTCTTCAAGCAATCATTCGCACTCAACGAAAAAGAAACATTCCTTGTGGGCACCTGGAAACTAAAAGAACTATCTGTTTGAGAACGATGCGTTTGGAAATGCTCTTTCGCTTGTTCAGAACTACGCGCATCGTTCCCTTACGCACTCAACGAAAAAGAAACATTCCTTGAGGGCACCTGGAAGCTAAAAGAACTATCTGTTTGAGAACGATGCGTTTGGAAATGCTCTTTCGCTTGTTCAGAACTACGCGCATCGTTCCCTTTGCGCATATGATTCTGACAGTTCCATAAAAGAATGTTTCTTTTCGCGGAAAAGACTAGTCTTTTTTGAAATATTCCATTATGGAATGCAATATCGGCCAGTTCGACCCTGTGGGGTGTCCTAACACATGGGAGTCTCTGGCTATCCTAACACATGGGAGACTTTGGCTATCCTAACACATGGGAGACTTTGGCTATCCTAACACATGGGAGACTTTGGCTATCCTAACACATGGGAGACTTCGGCTATCCTAACACATGAGAGGATTTGGCTACCCTCAACAGGTGAGACTTTGCCTATCCTTAAACATGGGACACTTTGCCTATCCTTTAACATGGGAAACTATGAGCTGAAGGAAAATTTGCCGCTGGAGTTCTTGATACAAGGTAACAGATTTGAATTGAAGGCATTTGGCATCCGTGAGTGAAGCAGTTATTACCCTACCGAAAAATTTAAGAAAGATCTTTATCCTGTCGCCAGCAGAAGCACCTTGAAATCAAAGTTGGCAGTAAACAAAAATTGAAGAGTGGCTGTAGTAGTGACTGCTTGGGCCTTCAAAAGCTGAATAGATTGCTTTGCAGCAGTTGAAGTTCAGCATCTTGTACACTACTGTACAAGTTTTGTTTTATCTTGAGACATTAGGTTTTATTTGTTTTTCCACGATGTGAATTCTGGTTCCAGTAGTAATCGAAGGGTTGAGAGTCGGCTATTGCTAAACATTAAACTGCTTCTAATAGGAAGTGGTGCATCAACAGTTTCTTGTACACTGCTACATTGGGACTATGCAGTAGTTGCTGAAGCGCAGCTTATTAATCGCACATTTGATGGACTTGGGAGGTGGAGCACGGGCACGGGAGGAGCGGCGCAACACGGAGAAGCAGATGCGGACGGATGGGAAAAAGCGGATGGGAAACCAGGGAGAGGAACACTTTCTGTTTTCTTCTGAACCTGGCATCTTGTCTTTGCAGACCCATCGTCCGACAGCCAAGTAGCAGAGAGCGAGACAGGAAGGGACGCGTAATGCCGCGCTGTGCTGCTGACTCAACCGAAGCCGTGCCACAGGCCGTGAACGACCTCAACACAGAGAGACGAGTGCTGCCGCTCCACCGTTGACCCTGTTGCCACCTCCCATCAGGCCCTCCGCGGGTAGCCGTCAAGCATATAAGCACAATATTTTGGGAATAAACCCGTAACTCTTTTCCTTTCGAACCTACTCCCGGTTGTTCTTATTGTATCACGTAAGGCAACCAGACTTATAGCTTATTTTATGGACTACCTCCATAAAATTGAGCAAAGCTGTAGTATAAAATTAAGCGTGACAAATTCGTATTTTTTCTTTACTTAACAAAGTGGCAACAGGTTTATAAGTGGAAACACTACTGTCGTCATGGCATCTTCGGCAAAATTATTCTCTGGTTTGATCGCCATTGGAATTTTCATCCTGGTCTATGCCATGATTCGTTTTTGTGTCATGTATGGACAAGTAAGATTTTCGAGCTCCTAAAGAGGAGCAGGTTACGGTTGTGTAGAAGGAATTGAGTACCAAACATGGTTTTGTGTGATTGGAAAACGATTTTTAGAGTTTTTTATGCTTTACCATACAATTTTTGCATTTGTAGCAAAAATACTCAGTTTTTGGCCAAGTTCTATCCGAGATTTAGGCTTTGCAAGCGCAACCTTTTTTCTCGGTTCTGGGCTAAGTTCCTTCCGATATCCGGTTATTCTCGGCCAGGTTCTACCGGATATTCTCGGCCAACTTCCGCTAGTTCTCGGCTCTCGGCCAAGTTCTATTTTCTCGGGTCTCTCAGTTCTCGGCCATATTCTATCCGATATCAGAGAAGACTCGGCTAACTTCAATCCAATAAAATCGGCTCTCGGCCAACTCTCTTTTTCCGCCACACTCGTAGTTACGATGCACGAATGCATTCCCGAAGAGAGTAGAGTTGTACGCAAGCTAGGACCGAGGGGTGTTAACCGCTGTGAATTTTGTAACGAATTTGAAAGAATTAGTACATGCGCAATAGTATTTTCAACATCAGTAAAAATCAGTTGTAATAGTGTGCAACAAGGGAAATCTAAATCCTAAAATAACTAGGAGGAGACAATCACGGTGCGCTCAAACATCCATGAATCTATTGAAGGAAATAAGTTCCCTATGTTTACTGAAACAGCAGGTTTAAGCTCGATAAGAAGCTCATAAACCAGTTATTGAGGATATCTGGAGCGATAGCCCAGTCGCCTATGCTCGATGGCTGAATATATCGGTTTCTCGGTATTCAAATGGAGGATGTACATGCTCGAAAGATTTTATATCCGTCTTCATAGTTGGTACGAATTCTGATGCCAGAAGACCCCATGGCCAAATGGAGACTCATATCGCTAGGTAGTGCTGAATTTATTCTCTAGACTATGTTGATCAGTGTAAATGGAAATGAGCGATTTTCCCATAAACGAATTACCAAAAAATTGTAAAAAGCTAACTGCAATATATAAAATCGCTTGAGACATTGTAATCAGAAATCACGCAGCTGCACCCGTGTTGAAATGTTTTCTACTTAAACAGCAATTCTATGTTATTTAGTGGCGAAGCCAATTCATGTAGGGGACCAAAATGTGTGTGCGTGCGTGCGTGCGTTCGTGTGTTGTGCACGACAACTACGCAGTACCGATCGTCAAATGATGTCTCATTCATTCTCGTAGGTTAATGTCTCATGCAGTCAAATTTAAGGAAACAGGTGAGACATTAATCCATGAAAGTCAACGGGGCCCATGTAATCAGATACGTAAGAGATTCAATGTGACATCGAATGAGACATCCAATAAGACATTAACGTGAAACTAAGCACGAAATTAATTCGTCAAATGATGTCTCATTCATTCTCACAGGTTAATGTCTCATCCAGTTAAATTTAAAGAAACAGGTGAGACATTAATCTATGAAAGTCAACGAGGCCCATGTAATCAGATACGTAAGAGATTCAATCAGACATCGAATGAGACATCCAATAAGACATTAACGTGAAACTAAGCACGAAATGGATTCATATTGTACAATGAGACATGAACCCATGTAAGGCAACGTGTCATTAAAACATGTTAGGCAAGACATTAACTCATGTAATGTGTACGTTCCGTGGATGCAATGNTGTGTAACGTTCCGTGGATGCAATGACGCACAAACATTGAACGCTTCCACTACTTCTGAAGGTGGCTTCGTCACTTGCATATATCGTTTTGCGTTTTATTACTGTTTCACAGGTTAAATGTTCATGAGTTCTCCATCCCGATAGGCTTGAGGACATGGTGAGGTGCAGAATACAAAAGGCAGAGAGCATGCACGCATGGGACTTAAACCTTTTAGAAACTTGCTCATTCAGCTAGTCCAGTCAGTGTGAATGGGATGAGCTATTAGAGCCACCACAATAATGAGTTTACGAGGACGATCATTTGAAAATCCATAGCCTAATTAGTTTGAGTTTGCTGGCATGGCCTTTCAATTTAGATAGCGAGGTCCGTAATTACTCGGTTCATCACGTTTAACCTCTCGAGATAATTATCAAACAATACCAGTTCACACTCGAGCCTCTTCAAATTTACACAGCAGCAGAGCTTATTAGTATAGCAAAATGGGTTCATTACTCGGTGGCTCTTCATTTAAAGAGCACGTTTTATGATCATAATTGGGGGTCCTTGCCACTTTTTCGCAAAAATCTGCGTGTAAGCTTTTGCAATTCATTTTGGATAACAATAATACATTTTTTGGAACCTCAAAGCGGACACTCTGCTGATTATGTTTACATAAGGAAGTAAAGGAAATATGCCACAAGACAACTATCATCTCCGGATTTCCAGGAAATGTAATGGTGATTGTTTTTAAAAAGTCCTGGTTAAAGACTTATTGGTTATTATCGCCAGGAGGTATGTAATCTGAATATACTATCAGACAGGGACATCCTCTGGATAAGGAAGATTAAAGCCTTATTGCAAAGAAACTGGGACAATATCTTAAGGTCCATGACATCATGTGAGATAATGGGATGGTGAATAATGCTTTCTTAGCTACACCAGCTAGGGGATAAGATGAGCTGTGGGACACAAGAGGAAGTTTCAGGAGGAAAAGTGGTCGGAAAACGTCTCTTGCCCTTTAAAAACATTTCGTTTTAGCCTCTTCCTTCCCGATCGGAGAAGCAAACAGGACAGAGGAGTCCCGCAAGCACCGTATGAGCAAACAACTATAGTTCCAATCCTTGCCCCATTGTTGTATACTTCTTCTGCGTAAAACGAGATAATTTATGCAGAACGGATACTTGAGCAAGATTATTATAAGCTCATTTTCGAATCTCACGGGACTGAACGACTGCGGTGGAACTTTCGCTCTGACTAATCTTTAGGACTGAAGAACGGATGTTTATTCACAAGTACTGTCTTCCCTGCAACATCCCAATTGAAGTTATTAATGTAGCGCCGGCTTGCTACAAGAAGAGAACATTGGCACATCTGTTGGTGGGAAAGTGAAGAGAGCAATCAGTCGGTGTATGAGTAAGAAGCTTCGCACCTTGTCTTACTTATGATCCAAAGTTGATTGGATGGAGCATGTGCAACAAAACTCAGGAATCGCTTGGCGAAAAGGAAATAAGTTTGGGTAATTCTTTCTTTTGAACTCCTTTGAACTTGAATCAATGAATAGAAGTTATCTTGAAATTTTGACGCATTTTCAAAACATTTACTCCAGAAACAGTACAAACCAACCACCAATTTCCCAAATAAGACCTGTGGCTGCATGGTTCTGTCACAACAATGGGAAACTCAAGCAACGTTTGCTCAGATGTAGGTAATTTGGGGGAACAGAGTTAATTACTGAGGCTCAAGTTAAAATTGGTCCGTTTTCCTCCTGCGAGAGCGTCTCTGAAGGTGAAATAAGCCTATTGCTAATGTGACCTTAAGATGCATCGGGAGCAGGAAATGATCTTTAGATCATTAGTGCCGAGAGTCTGTCTCTATGTAGCCTATAAAATGGCCGGCCAATCCTTGCGAAAGGTGTCAGTCAATCTGAAAGCTTAGTAGTTTACACTACTTTGCATAAGATTACTGGCCAGAAGAGTTCTTCATCTCCCTACAATTCGTGCTAGATTCAAAACGTGGCAAGTGCACGACTTGAACCGGGGAGAATAACGTGAGAAGCCTCACCGGTTTTTAACCACGGGGGAAAGGAACAAAAGCCAGGCTGGGAGCACATGGCGGCATTCAGCAGAAACCCGGTAGTGTCGAATTACGACCGAAGCAAAGCAAGTAAGCAAAACGTGCGGATTTTTGTAAAGTGAGCAAAGCATTGGCGTCTTCCTGGATGGGATTTTCTTTCGCAAGTACCCAGGAGCAGGAAAGCACCACTGCAGGAGTGAACCTGGAAGCTTTAAAATGTATACATCAAGATCGCTATAACCTTCAATTCCCTTATGTACTTTAGCCGAGGAGGTAAAGTATGAACGGCAATGTGGGCTTTAAGACAATCGTGAAACTTGTCTTTTATGGCTCAAGATAGAACTAACTGCTCAACATCTGTTCCCGTATCCAGTGCTGGTGGATTTTGCTGGTGTACCGTTACCATTACCAGTATAGAGCTCTGTTTACGGAATACGCACCATGGTCCACCAGAGTCTGTCTGAGTAAACCGATCTTCTTCCACGTGCTCAAGCTCTCATACTTAACGGAGGGGCATTTTGATCCGAATTTTTGTAAAAGTTGGGGGTGAATCTTCTCACCCCTTTTACATATTGTGCACGCTTCCTCATTTTTTACTCGCCTGGTGTGATAATGTGTTGCAACTGTAAGTTCTGTTGCCGCACAAAACTTGTACTCGACTGCGCTTTAAATCAACCTCTCCAGCGTCCCGAGTTTCTTATTCGCCTTCGGTATTCTCGGCGGAGGTCTTTCACCCGAAATCTACAGCCGGGTAGCTAAAAGAAGAGCTGCGGCTGATTTAATGGGTACTCGTACGTCTGAGTCTGAGAAGGAAGTTTCGCCACAATTCAGTCGAGCTCCAAAGTTTTGGCTCATTGTCTTCTGCCGTCCTGGCCAGCTGCCTTCTAACCTGCCGATTTCACCTAGAAAGCCAATAGCAATGTGATCATGAGGAGATTGTAGTTTAAATGCTAAGGAACGATCCCATAACCATCACCTTCCATGCACAGCTTCAAGTGATTTCCAACTGCTCCATGTTTTGGCTGTTAGAATAACGAAAAGCCTGTGCACGCTATCAACCATCATGCATTTGATGGAAACGTTGACCGTCTTTCCTGAACATTCGACGCTGACGTGCGTTGGTTTCGGTAAGTGAAATTTGATATTTGATTCGATTCTTATTGCTTGCACTCAAGCCTGACGAAAAGTTCATGGGCTATTTTACATGATTGGGAGACGATATTATTGATTCAAAATATTCGCAAAAAGCGGGGCATGAAATTTTGGTACTCTTTGCTGTTACTGTGCGAGTGACGAGTGAATTAAAAATGAACAGGCACTTACGCCGTTATTGATAAGTCCAATTGGACTATCCAGTTGGAGTTCTAAACGAGAGTGAACTGAGTCATGTTGTGACACTTATGTTTTGATTTTAACGTATGCTGACTCAGGAGACAATGTATTTACCAAAAGTGTCAACAAGTTCTCCATGACGACGGTAGCAAAATGCTCTCTCTTTTTTAGAAGTGCGAATGGTAGAAGTTAATCATTCGCAAATCCCGTGTGGAAAATAAGATAAGCTTAGTACTCAACGTATTGGAACAATGAAGTCATTAGCTTATGGTTCCAATGATGATAAAAATAGCAAACACATTGATAAAGATCTTAGAACGTTTTGTTCACCGCATATAACGTTTCGATGTTCACGCCCTACGCCTGTTGCCACGGTGAGTTTCTGTTCCGATAGGCAGATCCCCGCATGAGATATTTAATGTCGTCCGTCGGTCTCATTCACGGTCAGATAGGTGAGGAATAAAGTTGGTGTGACTAAGGAGCGAAACTAGAATTTGACAGTTTGGTTAGCTACAATCAATTTGTAGTTTCAATTAAATTTAGATTGCAGCGGTTTGTAAGATTTGGAAGAGGTATTTACGATTTTTACGAGCTATTCAACTCGTCAGCACAACTATATTAATACTTTCATAAAAGCTGTGATTTTGAAATCGGATAACCTCTTATTTTTTTCACACAGATGTACAAAAGGCAAGGAAAAGGGTTGACCCCTTATCAAGGATCGAAACGGGTCTTCGGTTATTTTCGGTGTACGTGTGGCCGAAGCTGGGAGTCGGGTAATAGCTGGGCTGACATGGGTCAAGAGTGCACCAGGTGTCTTGTAAATGTATATCCTTATAAGCAAGTAAGCCCAATCATTAATTCTTGCTTGTAATTACGATAGAGGTGGAAAATTTTTATTTGGTGATGCTATTGCGTTCACCAGCGCAGGATTATAATTATTTTAGTCTATCACACTCAGATCAGTTATTGATTACCAATGGCTAATCACTACTTGTTCGCGCATTGCAGAAACCGTTGGAGAAATCGGATGACGAGGACGACAATGGGAAGGTAAATACACAGAAGGAATATTAAAGCTTTGCAATCAGTACAACAATGAATATTCTCGTTACATTCTGACCGAAGTGTTCGCTTCAACTTGCAATACTTGCGTTCGAAACAGGACCTCGCTTCTAGTTTTACATGTGTCGTTTTATTCTTTACAGCCCCATTTGGCAAGTCTATGTGAGAAATGCAAATCCATCGGCGGGGATTGCAGAACGCACAGAAGGTTTTAAGGAGGACTGAGGCTGCCGAATTTGTTGACGACGCCATCTGGAGGATGTCTCATTTACCTGATTGCAAATCGGCATTTCGTGAAAAATAAATGGCTAATGGTGTAATTACAGCCTATTCGTACCTCGGCTTCCCTATTTGCTTTTTAATTCTTTCATTTATTAACTACCTTGATTGTAAGTAGACTGTTCCTTAAAAAACATACCTTCATCTTTCAACTGTGATAACCGACTAGCCGGCTGGTTTTTGAATCCCGATTGATTTGCCTAATTTTCCTGGTCACGATTTTATCTTATGCAGTATCAGTCCAAATGTAGTGGCTTCATGTAAGCTTTAGGAACTTTTAGTGGCACATTTACGCATGGTGTTTCACGGTTTTGTATATAGTGTGGAATTCGGTTTCACTCTTTGTTGTTCTGTCACAGTACAACATAGGCTGTTTATGGTGCTCCTTTAGTTTGTAAATAGCGTAGACTTTTTTTTACGTAGGCACGGCCCGGAAGGATTGCTTTCACCGTATTCTGACTCGTTCAATGGAAGAGGGACATAGTTGCAATAGCCCATCACAACAGCTAGAAATCAAAGATTATGTACATAAACTCGTAGTAAAACGTTGTAGGTGAACGATTTGGTAAGAGCCAGCTTGATAGTAGTGCGATCCAATCTTAAACAGACAAGTTCGTTGCTTGGTTTCAACAGGCTGCATCTTATGAAAATCTCACACAACTGTTTGAAAAGCTAAGGTATTTTATGGTTAGCGAGAATTCTTGAGCACTTTCCTCCAGCTTAGAACAAGTGGGTGTTGTTGTTTTCTTTTTTGATTGACTAAACTAAATTAAGGATAGGTTGGCGGATGAGCTTTGTGTAAAACTTGCAGCGTGAATTTTATAATCGATGAGTGAAGAATGAGTGCGTTTTCATATTTAAGTTCTGCATAATTTTTAGTTTAAGGGGACTGAGACTTATTATCGCCACGTTCATTTGAGGTCAGACTAGTCAAAGGTGTGAATTATGAACTGTATATACTTTTGTCTTGCTTTGTTATATTTGCACTTGAAAAGGAATGTGAGCAATTGTTTGCAACATCATTCGTGCTACCAATAGCTTCATACATTTGTAAAGTTACCGTTCCCGGCAACTGCCTTTAATACCATGGTTAAGGTTGGTGTATAGTGTAATGACACTGTGTTTACGTTCAGAACAGAGTGTTAGGCTAAACCGCCAGGCCTCTAATGTTAATTTTACCTTGTGAAACCCGATCAGAAAGAAGCGTCAAACACAAATTCTTATCCTTGGTATAATAAACGTTTTGAGCTCAGATGATAATCATACATGATTTGATTATGAAATAAGCGAATCATGATAAAAGCTTGCATTGCTGGATACTGTGCTCATGTAAAAGTTAAATTTAAAACTCTTTCATTTCATCCGCTTGAAAAACATTTAGGATTAGGCTAGAGGAAAAAGTACAGCTGAAAAATGAACGTTACCGATAGGTCTTTCCGGTCAGTGGTTGAATATCGGAAATGCGGTGGTTCCATGAGCTGGACATACGTGCATAATGTTTGGCCGTAGCCGGAAAGCCTTCCTGTCTTTTTACTTCGCCAAGCACGGCGGTAGAGGAATTCGCGAGAAAAATCGATTCTCTTGAAAACGAATGTAATAGAACCGGCTTAAAGCAAGCTAGTAAGGATGGAGACGCGATAATGGTGACATTATCTGCTGCAGTATTGAACTTACATTTAAAATGGCCAAAGATACTACGACTGCTTTCCTATATTTCATGCTTATCATCATACTTTCAATTGGTGGATTAATTGTAAGTTTTGAACAAACTCGAAATTTCTTCAGAGATTGAGTTTTGATTCAACTTTACCATAACTTATTTTTTCACACAGGTGTTTTTCATCTTCAAAGCTATATTTTCAAGAGGGAGGAACTCATCTTCGAGTAAGTTATTTTTACGCCACCTAGACTCGACTTTCTTATTAATCAATCTGCAGATGGGAGTTGACCCTAAAACTCATGACCTAAAGCACACAAATTCATGTCATGAATTAATGAATCATTTGTGCTGCAAATGTTAGGATACTGTTGGCAATGGTTTCCCGCAGCTTACAACGGACTGCCTCCGGCAGATTCAACGGAAATATTGCACGTATCCGTGGCAAATACAGTGTCTCCTCAGAACATTACTCTGCAAGAGCCCGAAATCCATCCATATTCGTCTCCAGCGCCAGCTACTGACTCAAACTTTCTGCGAACAAATGGCGGACCCGCTGAAGCCACTTTTCGTGAGATAGTATAATGTTTGATTCACACTACGATATTTTGCTGTAAAATTTGGTAGATTCCATGAGAAGCGAAATTAACCAATGTAATTTCTTGATTTATTGTGCGAGATTCAATATTCATAAAATAGCTTTCAGCAAAATAAATGAGCGTGAATAGAACTCGTATACGAGCGTTAGCGAAACGTTTTCATTGTAATTTGTTAAAAGGTTTTCGTATCAGCTATATAAGCATATTTTTTTAAAAGTCAGCGTTGCTTTATGATACAGAAAATTCATAGGAACTAAGTACAGACGAATTCCTTCCCCGTCCATGAGTTTATCATTTGCGTAGATTTTTAAAAATATGTGATCTCTGCAGTCTCTTCTACGGGCCCCTTCACCCTGGTGACTTCTTTGTAGTTGTCCCATGGCCTTTCGTAAATTCTCAGTAGCCAGAAAGAGGTGTAGCCAGCACTGCCTGAACTTTTGATTTCCGCCTTTACGAAGTAATTCATTCCTGCGACAACTTGTGATTTGTAAGTCTTAGGTATGATTTGCAAATCCGAAGAGGTACATCCAACATTCTTATTCTGCTTTGTGCACTCGGCGTTGACCATTGACACGATGTTGGCTCTCAAGCTCTGGACAAGGTTCTCAACATCAGTAGTGACAGGCTTCTCATCAGGCGAAATACCACCGACCCGTTTCTCAGCCATCTACGACAAACCAAGCTGCAGGTTAACAACTCTGGTACTTTTTTCAATGAAGCAGATTAATTTTCTCAAATTCAAAATTGCGAAGAAAATTATTGGCGACTTGTAAAGCAGTATGTAAATGTGCAAGATTCTCTTACCACGAGTGATGAGCAGAGGACCAAGCAGGTTAGAAATGAATATTTTCAGCAGCATATTGACTAAAAACTTTTCTGTTTTTAAACTGTGAATAAGCAAGGACTGATTGACAGGTAAACTAGCAGACGCTATAACTGCAGCAGCTGTTGCTAGTGTTTCTCTAGATGTAAATCAGGTATGTCACAAAGACCTAATCAATATTACTTTCGCTATCAGGATTGTTTACGACCTTTGATTAGTTGAATTCCCCATATAGAACTCGTTACTGGCTGTGCGTTTGTTCCAATGGAGACGTTGCCTAACGATTCATGCAAGCCCCGAAGGAACTATTTCAGATCAAATTCAAAGTTAGCCGGGATGTAAGAACACTTCTTTCTTAGTAACGATCGAATGCAGGTGTAGGATTAGAAAAGATTAATATGCACTAAACAAGACTTGAAAGGGAAGGAAAAAGAATATACGTAGAAGTATGGAATTAACATAACCTTACCTGAATGAACTTCCACCTGTCTACACTTTTGGTATCTTGGGTGTATGTAACTCTTGAGGTGTTTGCTCTTAAGGAAGCTCTTTAACCACAATGTTTCTACGCAGATATTCTCAAATATACATACAAGCCAAATGCTTCGAGGTTCGAGGAGCATATCAACCCCAGGCAAGCAAATAGTGAAGAGCAGATTCACATGATATGCATTAGCTCCATCAGCGACAATGAAGGCTGTGGCTTACCAACTTTTGTAACGAGGAAAGTTAAAAGATAACTTCATATGAACCGGGGAGCCAGATAGGATTGCACTGCAAACTCTTGAATTTAAGCGCAGCGTTTTGCAATTGTTATGCCATGTACGGAACCATGCAGTACAGTACCACGTATAACTGCTTTGCAGAGCTCGGAGCAGCGAGGTTGCCATGATGAAATGGCGATGTGAGAAGCCGTGCAAATACTGCAAATTCATAATGTTTCATTACGATAGTACACTTTGCTCTGCATTGACTTTATTTTCGCAAAATACATCACTGGCGTTAAGCACTTTTTGCCCTACATAAATCCATTGCTTACAGCAGCAATAGGTACACTACCGTTGCGTCACATCACGTTTGTCAGGACTTCTGTTCAAGTTGGAACTGTGCTGAACCTTATTGTAATCTTAATTTTAAGAAAGAATGCAATCACGAATATAATGATTTTTGGATGTTAGTAGCCAGGAAACAAGTGATGGTCACCATTACATGGTTACAGCCTTCGAAGTTTATGGTGAGGTACGGGCAATGGAAACAGTGAAGCCTCCTACTTCCTAACGCTGATCAATTTCTTTATTTAAATCTAAAATCCAATTGTGGATGGTCATGACACAAAAGACTAGCACACAGATATTTTACAAGAACGCCATGCTAAAGTCCGCAAACTTGTCCTC
>VRMD01000499.1:0-25668 GCA_009872375.1 Sminthurides bifidus
GAATTCCATTTCACTCAGTGCAAAAGCACATAGGCATTTTCTTACAGCGATGCGCTGCAACAAAAACGTCAGCGTAGAGTTAACTTATGCCTATCACCTGCACCCAGACGGTGGCAGAAAGCTGATGTCGACTCTACCGGTGTGTCACATAGGATCAACAATGCGCTAAAGTTAAATTCAACTCATGTTTTGCCAAAATTTTGTGTTGAGATATGTACGCGCAAGGGACAATGTCAAGCTACATTTACCCGGTACAGGCTATGCGCACACTGTTCAAAGCCTTTCAGAAATATACACCTGAAATTAAAGCAAAATCATGTTCAAAATCGCAGTTGATCAGATGGGCCAAGTCCAAGTAAAATCTACTTTGCATTGGTGGTTCATGTAAAAGTCCTTGGATTGCAACATGTATTGCGTTTGTACCGAAATGAAAATGAAGCAGAATGGACTTGGAGACAATAAAAATCTATAAATTCTGAAAAAAAGACGTACTCTTCTTGGACCATTCTTTAGTAAACCTTGTACTCTTCTAAATAACTGTAAAAGAATTGGCCGGTCTTTGCCTCTAAATTAGTCATGGTCTGCACTTAATTGCTCTTGGCATGAATGCATATCGTGTAGGGGTTTGATTTCCTCAGCCAATGCATCCCCTCCGAAAAAGAACAATTGATTTAAAAATGTTACACTTGTGCCTCGAAGCTGTAAGCTACGGTTAAATGTCTTGCGCTGGAAGAATAGGAGAGAATCCGCGAAATTTCGGGCATCCGAGGCCGCTCATCATTCGGGCATGGGATAAATTACAAGCTTTGGAGGCGGTCGTCTATGCGGCATAACATTGTGACTTTGAGACCCGACAAAGAGCCAAGGATACGGAACATGTGGGTGGATAAGAGGAATGTTCGTCTTCTGTACAACATACCCATCGCATAATTTACGACCGTTCCTGTCCATCAAGTCAAAGATATACCCAGCAGAGCATGGAGCTGATTTTCTCTCTCCGTTTTTTCAGCCGCTTCCAACGCTTTAACAAGTCATCATTATGCGAGTGTACGAGTAATTTATAGAAATTATCCTCAACCACCACTTGAAACGACTCTTTCTTCTGCTCCTTTCTGTAAGCCTTCTTAATTACATTTTTGTCATCTGTTTCACGCATTCGCACTGTGATCAAATCACAGCTTTTCACTCATACTGTTCATGAATGAATCCCCTCCTGTCTTGATCTGATCATGTTACTTTCCACAGCAAAACATTCACCCCGCACCTGCGTCAGCTGAAGCTCTTGCTAATTCAACTGGGAGTGTGACTTATAGTTTAAAACTAGTACGGGAAATCCTTTTTTTAGTTTCCGTTTTCAATGCCTGTCAGTGATGTTAACTGCCTTCCTCACGGGCATTTGAAGCCTTGTACACTAAATTAGCAATGAAATTGCACCACAGACACAGACTTGCTTTCGCATGTGATTACTTCCAAGTCACCTCAACCGCGTGCATGCAAGCAATCTCTGGTTTCATGATTTTCCTCGGCATAAACACATGTATCATAGGATACTAGTACGGGCTATAAAGTGTGTCAATAACTGCTGTGGACTTTAAGATCCGTGATCACCTATGGTGTATTCTGTCATGATTCAAACAGGCCAGGGGACAAAGCACGAGGGGAAAAGGTTTTGTACCATCCATTCCTCTTCGCGTTTGTAATTCTCTTGTGCGATTCTACGGATCATTTGTGCGTGGTGCCTTTACCCACCGCTGATACTCGCCTCTGCAGGCTCGATGTGATGGATGATAGATTCACATCTCTTGCTAATAATTTTCATTTTCTCATCACCTGATTCCGCATTCCTTCCTCGTTGGGATCCTCATCAGATGAACGGACAAAAGAGCACGATAGACAAGTTCTGTTTCCTTGCTCCGATGATGATTTTGCATACCAGCAACAAAACAGCATATGCATCACCCTCACAAAACGAGTGAGACAGCGACAGCCTTCAAGTCAGTACTCTTGGTCTCCATGAAATAACACTCAGCTTGTTTCCCAGACCTTGTATTATGATTATTATCCTTTGGAATCCACCCTCTCAAGTCCTTCAGCAGATTTAGTTCCGAGGCGCTCGTAGTGACTCACTACCATCAATTTCTTTCCCCGAATCCTTACAGCTCCGTCTTTCACTCCGCGTACAAGTCTGTAATTTCAACTCCGGGTAAACCTGTTTAGTCACATTTCTACATTTTTTCAAGCCACATGTAAAATGGCTTTGTTTAAGCATCTTACCGCATCGGAAGCACACCTCGGCTGGTTCGCCATTGCCATTAGAGACAGCGCATAATTTCATTCGTCCTTCATAAATTTACCTGTAGGTCGTGTTCTTAGAATGAGAATCGCCAGCCTGTTTGTATACTCCGTCGATACTACAGCCGCCACTAGCAGAAGGGTACTATCGGCGCTGCTCTTTCAAAATTTTTATTTCAGAAACATTGTTAGTGTTCTAAAAAACTTTTGAGCCTCATGTCTTTTTTCTCCAGATTCTAGCTCACGTATCTGACCCCCAGGTGAATCTTTGATCCAAACGTACATATTTTCAGCATGAATCGCACAATCAGCGGGAAATTAATTACGTATTTAATTATAGTGCGTTTCATGAAGTAATAGATAACGCTTAAGGTGACTGTCAATAGAAGTGTCACTCAAAAGATGATGATGTACATGTACCTAAGGCGAGCTTTACTTGTTATATGCCGCAGAAGTTCTCAGCGCCATCTGACGCACAAGGGCCTCACCAACAAGTGAGCGTCTTTACCACCCGATCGGGCTATATTGCTCTGCATGCAACGTTTTAAATAAAGTCTCAGTACTCAAGGATTTTCGTTGGTGCTATGGCTGAGCAAGTCGAAGATTTTTTCTGCCTAGTAGAAAATGCAATCCCAGCTATGTTTACAAGCTTTCATCCTGTTATGTACCTAAATGGGTGCAACTCATCCACCGGGTTCGCATTCCAATTGTATTTAACTAATCATAATTGTTCTTGTAAATATGCACTTATAACGTTCTACTTGAAATTTGAGGATATTGTAGCAGGCAAAACTTCAACCCTATTCCTTTTTCAAAACTACTGTCTATAATTTAAGCAAACGACCAAATATTAAAATTAAATGATTCAGGTTTTAATCGTTACATAGCATTCAACAAGGAACATATGTCATAATCGTTGCCATGGTACCTACAAGCATCCATTCCAAGATGTGTATGTGTAAGTTAGTGTGTCCTTATAAAGCAAGAGCAAGGAAAATAATATTTCCAGACTGCTTCATTTTTACCCCACGACACCGTATCTTGCTAATGTCGCTAGAAAACATTCTTTTCAAGTTAGCGACGCTTTGCTCCATTCCATTCCAGCGGATGTACCACGTGTCTTAATTTAATTACATCAGTAAACTTGCTCGGCATGAATAGTCGGAGTGAATGAAGTGAATTATAGAAACACGTTGTGAATTAAACTTTGTACTATACTAGCAGTAGAAACTTGCTAGCTCCGGATAAGTAAAAAGAAAATAAGATGTTGTCTTCATTGCTACCGGCAACGAAGAGGTAATTTGCCATCCTTGCTTGCAATATGAAGGCTGAAAGAGGAGGCATTTACCAAATTGCATCCTCGTGCTCTTTTCGTCGGATCTCCTCAAACGAACCACGGGCTTATTGAATTTTCTTTCAAAGCCGTGTTACACTTCCTTCTCTATTCACCATTTGCAATGTGTGCGGCCATAGAAGCTCTACCTTCCATGTATTATCCACCCTACGCCCAAAATAAAATTCACTATGGTAGTTAACAATAAAGAGTTCATACAATAATAGAAGCCAATCTATCCGTGTTTAAAAGCTTAAGGGACCAGTATATGTATACTAACGGTCGAGGAATATCTGAGATTTTTGAACGAATTGCTTGTGGATCACTTGCAGAAATTCTTCGATTATACTACCGAATCTCTCTACTGCTGAATCAATACAAGGCCACCCATTTGTAAAAAACTTCATCTTTCCTAGCTTTATTATGTGTATTTTTGGGCAACGGTTTCCTTCCAGGGGTGTGGTGATTTTAGGGTGAAAGCTCCACGATTTCCTCCCGCTTACAATCGTGCATTTAGTCGCCTCAACTGATGTGTAGAAAGTGTACCGATGGCTGGAACCGATATTGTAATCCGTGAGATGAAGAGGTCCACAAAGCTTGGCATTACTTTGTTATTGCCGACTTTGCGTAACAATTGACGTGAAAACATTTTCATTCCTGAGCAATTAAAAAAGGATGATGATCAGTCGCGAATTTTGATTCAAAATTTCCTAATCAAAAAGCTTTTCTTCACTCAAGAATTAATATATTTCTCATCTACTTGTCGTTTCCTTTGACTTTTCAAAGCATTGTAAAACATGAGTAACTTCAATCATCAAGCCGATTTGAATAGTAAATAGGAAAACGGGCGGAATCTCCCAGCGTACCGATCTCTTCTATGGAATCATCCAATCATTTTTCATTCCTCTCGGCTACATTAACTCCTGTGACAATACTTTTGAAATTATCCCTTCTCCTGTACTTCCCTCGGCTCGCATGATTCAAACAATGGATCACCAGCTGTAGCGCTATGTCCAACCTGCTCACTTTCACCATGCAGCATCAATCGCTCAATCCCCGATGCAGCTTCTATGGAAGATTGGGATTCGATTTTTCCATGACAATTGTCATCTATCTACCCATCGGATTTTCCTTTTGTCATTATTATTATCTACGAGACGAGCTACTTATGTGAATTACTGCAGAGCTTCAAAGCTTTCACTGAAGCATTCCGCATATCGCACATCTTGGTGTCCCATTCGTCGTAGTGAATGGTAATCGCTGTCGCTGTAAAATATCAGGAGTTTGCCATATGAGTCCCTATTGTCCATACAGCCTTTTTTAGGAAAAAATCATGCAGTAAGACACGAATTTCTGCTAGTGGTGCTTTCTTACTCTCCTACGATGAGCTTAATTAATTGCACATTTCCTGCCGACAACTGTTTGCAACTTTAATCAACTCAACCAACCTCGTACAAGGGGCACGGATTAATTACCGAGAGAAAACAAAGCAACAGGCTACCACTTCGTGCTATAATGGTTCACTTATCTGCCCACGCCAACTTTATACAAAGGGACTTTCCGAGCAAATGTAACCCTTTTTGTGGACACGATGAATCAGTGCTACTTGAAGATTCCCTGAATCCGGCTGTAATGCTGAATTCAGCTGCCAGAAGAAATTTTGAGTTCCTCTACAGTCACGCTGCTGGAACACATAACTTCCAACATGAGGTGAATAGGGGAACATCTTCACTGAGCTGGTGTATACTTAAAGACACAATTAATTAATCCACTCCGTCGTTCAAAATACGCTCACAGGAAATTAGTTCAGCATCTCTTTCTCTCTCTCTCGTTGAAAAAAACTGATCAAGTATTGGTTTATGCATGTGGAAATTATGTATGAAAAGCAGATGAGGAAAACTAATCTTGGAAAAAGTTTAGCAACTTATACGAAGCAGAGCTTTGCTCTAGCTAGAGAATGCGTCTGTAATTCCATATTTTCATTGTGTAGAATCCAATTGGGATCTGAACAGTTGCTGTGGTGTGCACCCGGGCATGATGCTTCCCGCTATTGTGAATGTGGTGGGCGTGTTCACTTATTGTTGTTGAATTCTATTTGTTTTCCTTAGGACCAGGACATCATTAGATAATATTACATCCCTCTCGTGCTTCATGATGAACCTTTAGAGCATTTTGCAGACCCGGGATGTAAATACTGAGAGATTACATTTTTTTCTGCTCCGACTCCTGTGAAATTTAGATTATGGAATCAGAAAGCTGTGTTTAGTACGTTATTTGCGTTTCAAGAGTTCTCTGTAGTGGGGAATCTTCGCCTCGGGTTGCTTAAGTCCAGGAAGAATGGTGACAAGATGATAATAGAAACGGGATGAAATGTACCGGTCCCGTCACCGTCACCTATGCTATGACGAGGAATCTCGTGGCAGACAATCCGTAAATACAAAAGAATATAAAAAGTAAGCGAAAATTTCATCGCTGTAGGGAAATGAAAGCGCAGTTTGGTCTGAACTCGGATGTCACGTTATTTTCCCAGACGACATTAATAATGACAAGAGAGATTCATCTAATTCCGAGATGAATTAAGTTCTCGGGAAGCATTTGCCAAGATTAAAAACTGTCACCGTTTCTTCTCCCCTTAAAAACATCTTTTCAATCTCATTCCCTGCCATTATCCTCATCGGCTGTTATTCGCTCGCACGCCGGCTCCTCCCCCATCCATCCCACTAAAGTAGCATATCCTCGTCATCGTGCTTCCTTCCTCGTCCTACGTCTGCATTCATAAACCATAAAAGTAATCAACTTCCCATTTCCTGCACCTTATGCGGTTTCTCAGATTACGCGATGATCAACCAGAGCAAGAGCGTCAGTAAGTGAAACGAACAAGACAAGATCGAGGTGACTGTCATCCGCTTCCTACCATTGTTTTCCTTATGGCAATCTCCGAAAATTAGTTAATAGACTTTATATTATACTAGGAAATAGTAGTTAAGCAATGCGTGCCTACATTAAGGAGATCTGGGGGTCGTGTTATTGAAACAAAATGCACCATGGTGAAGAACTGTTTATTAATGTGCTTACTTGTTTTTGAAGAAGATGTGCGATTTGTTCCGATGATATATTCTCTAGGAACTGATTTATTTGTTTCAACTTTGCAATCACTCCATTCAAAGCTTAACCAATGCGTAACCAAAGACTGCCAGTTGGCAATCGAATTAAAGTGACAGAGTCTTTACAGAGAAGTATACAGGGTCTTCATCGGTAACTTGTTTCATATTCATAGTCACTGTCATTCTCAAGTACTAAAAGTTCCTCACGTCGAATACACTGATGTTTAAATCTTGAACACCAGTATGGCTCGCAGCAGCGAACAAATTGATCCGTACATATTGCCTTGTATGGAAGGCAACGCTTTGCCCTATCGGTTTTCACATCATTAGAAGGACCCTGTCATATTTGTTTACAGAACCTAGCAGTATAAATATTTAACTTATTACTAGCCAAAAAGTTACTTACCGTTTTACTCGTAGGTAATCACCCAGCCCGTTATTACTTTTTGCTGGGTGGGATGAGACTTGAAAAACAAACGTAGAAATCAAGGACCCAATCAGCAGGATAGAAGTCCACCTGTTAAATTCGTATTGAAATAGTTAGTAGGTTAAATTATTTATAAATAATGTTACCTCAATTTGATTCGAAAAGGAATGATTTTAAAAACGACTTGCCATTTACTCATTGCAAAGAAGAGTGAAAATTGCATTGTTTAACCTTCAGTGTGGTACAGAAACTCTACTGATCTAATTGCACCACAATATAGACAGGAGCCCTAACCATAATCATTCAATAGCAGTTTGAGTACGCATTGTGATTCTGCAATAATTACTTTTGAGCTCCACGGCTCAAGAATACTTCACTGCGTCAACTTTGCATGAGCTGTAGAATACTAAACTGAAGACAGTGAAGTTGTGTTTATGATAAGGAAGGTGTTCACAATTTTTTAGATTTTGATCATGGAAAGTTGCAGTCGATTTTACAGATAACGAAAGATAAAAAATCAGCTCATTCAATCGTATGAACGTCTAATTTGTTGATTCAAACATCATTTCCTTGATAGCTGCGCTGCATTGCAATGAAATGCCGATGAATTGAAGGGACAGTTTATGTACTTCCTGACGTTCATCCTCTGCACTTGAAAAAGAGAACTGTACAGAAGGGCGCATCTGTTCATGCTCTGAATCAATCAAAATTAACGGCTACAAAAGAAATCAGTTCATTTTCACATTGCATTCGGCGTATTTGTAAGGGCCCATTTGCTTGGACACCCTACTACGTACGTCCACGATAACAAAAGCGGGGCTACAAAGAAGTCCTCAATTCAATCCAATCAATCAAAATCTTTTTGTTTTTCAAGGATCTCTCCCAGGGCTACGCCTCAGATGTGAAAATGTTGTCCTTCATTTTGCGAATAAAGTCCGTCATTATTGACGTCTTCCAGCCGAGAACCTGTATTTTAATAAAATTAATTACGTTGATTGACTCCATCCCCTAACCAAAAGACTACATGTATTCTACCAGTGCTTCTCTCCAAAAGGTCATTCAAATGACGCACGAAGGTAACGAAATGGTTTTTATTGGTCACTACCCTAGTACAACAAGGGCTTAAAGGATCAGAAAATCGGCGACGCGGTTGCTATGGAAAGGCTCATGTCTAGAAACTAGAAACATAAAATATTTTAGCTTGAGTGGTTTTCCTAGGACATTTCTTGCTAGCAGTAGTCGATCCTAAGTCCTTAGCTTCATATGAAGCTTGCGCGAAACTTTTAAAAGGATCAGTTACATGGTTTAATACGGTTTTTGCTCTCAATTCAGCCAGATGAATCAGATTGAAACAGAAGAAGATGATCAATAGATGTTGTTTTTCGGTCACGTTTAATTGTAGATAATAGGATCTTGGCAAGATCTCTTTTCACTCCTTTCCTTAGAGTTTAGCCTAGGTTGGCCGAGAAAAGATTAAGAGCCACGGTTTGCTGGAAAAACATTTGGGGGAATTGAAACGCTCCATTAGCACCTTTTATGTTTCCTTTCTGAATGGAGTAATTGGGACGATGCCATAATGAAATGAAACATCTTGTTAATCAAGTCCACTCCACAACCCCACGTCAACCACCTTTCAGTTGGAATCCGAAGGAAACCAATAGTAATTAGGACATGGTCTGCTTCTCGAGAGACTTCAGCCCTCCCCCTCTCAATGCTCGTCCTGATTGTGCACTCGCTTCCTGGAGGCGGGATCCAATTTTCTAGTCTTGGGGTTTCAGCTCCGTCCGTCCCATATGATGCACTCAATCCACACACTTTTCAAGCCGGCAAAAAGCAGAACGGCTTTTCTCTTCGTGTTGCTTGCAGATAATCACGAGTTTTACAAACAATCATTGAGAAACTGCCATGAGCAAACCAGAGTTCCTCCCGACCGTCATGCTTATGCGTCCCAAAATGTGGCATGGTCTTGGCTTTCAGGTTCAGGTTCTCCATAAGCCCTTGGAATCAACGAGCAATGCTTCCAAATCTGCGTAAAGTTTATACCACACAAACGTAAACTCCGAGTTTTAATCAACAGTTCTGTTATAAAAACTAGCTTTTCTCGCTTCGACTTTCATTTCATGTCTGTCTCTCGTTGAAAGAAGTTTTATCTTGCACTGCTAGTTTAATCACGCTTTTGCACTTGTGTGAGTTGAAACGTGAACCATGGCCCATTCATTTCTCGGTACACCCACACTAAACCCCGGTACCAGCGATTTATTCTTGGAGGAGTACATGTTTGGACGACGACGTCAAGTAATTACTAGGATCTGAAATTCATTTTGTGTTTAAAACATCTTTGGTGAAAAACAATAATGATAATTATTATCGAGAAGAGATTTTGCAGTATCTCTAAAAAAACGTTTCGGCGGGTGGCTTAGATTATGTATTTGATAGGTTGTGTTTTCAACATCCTCTTGTGTCAAAACCTTGGTTACGTTTAAAATTGGATTTTTATGATTATCAGAGACGGAATCGGACGACATTCACCGCCCAGCAGCTGACTGAGCTAGAGAATTTGTTTCAAAAAACACATTACCCCGATGTCTTTCTGCGTGAAGAGGTGGCTGTCCGGATTAACCTATCGGAAGCAAGAGTGCAAGTTTGGTTTCAAAACCGTCGCGCAAAATGGAGAAAGCAGGTGACAATCATTGCATGATTCGTTTTCTACAAATGCGATTGGTACAAGTATCATAAAGTAATTACTCATACCAAAACGGCAGTATAAATATTTTCCACTTTTAATCCCTACCTACATTTGTAGGCGCGACTACAGTTCATGCAAGAAGCCTGGAGAATGCGCTATCTTGGTCTGGGAGCTCCGCCCTCTGCCGCAGCAATTTCAGCCACAGGTGAGAGCTTAATTGTGACATGTGGGATGATTTTTCACGTGGGCCTGTTACGGTCACTTACTATGAGTGGTTTACTTGGTTTACATTCGGCACACTAAAAGCACGGAATCGATTGAGCAAAAACCAACATATCACAAGACGAAAATTGTTTTTCAGAAAAAGTAACAAATAGTTTTCGATTAAAAATGGCAGTTCGCTTTTGCAATATTCCGCAATAATTATTTACAGCCCAAAGTATTGCTTCCGATAGCAAAAGGAGTTCAGCTACCGGAACTACCTCATCAATGCCGTGTGTAACAGGGAACAAGGGTTCCAGTGCAATGCCAGCGTTTTTACCAGAACAACATCGACAACTTCTGTGCGCAGAACGATTTAAAACTTGCTGCCCAAACGTAAGTTGCCTATTTTGTTTGAACAAAAATGTCACTAAATTTAAAACAAGTAGACACACACAAAGCTGTTATGTCCAGTTTTTCGCTATGGTGAAAATATGTCTTCTTATTTCAGATTCTCAGCAGCACTCACACAGCCACACCAGTCAGGTGGGCAGATGAAGGATTTTTTCAGCATGTTGCCCGGGCTATGTCCTTGCTTACCAGAAGGGGAAAGTGGAGGCCCTACGGACTTAACTCAAAGTTCATCCCCCAAATCTTGTCAAGATGATTTATCCGTTAAGTCGCGAGGTAATCGTGAAAACGAGTGCTCGAAGTCGAGAAAGTCAAATTCGAAACTTGTTCCGGAAAATCGTACTCCAAGCCCCTCAGCTGAAAGTTGTTGTAGCAGCAGATCCAAATCCGAATAATTGTCCTGGTTGTCACCAGTTGTTAACGTTGCAATATCATTGGCTAGCGAGTCAAAATTTAATCAGATTGAATCGTGATGTTAGCCAGTTCGTACTATTAGTCATGCATTTAGAATCTAAAAAGCTTTGATTATAATATTTAGATTTAGGGGAGCACATCAAGTTGATAATTTGTTGTTGTACTGTCAGCCTATCCAAATATGTGGGGGCAGCAGTGCTTACAAAAAGTTTTTTCACGCCCGGCTATCAGCTCTCTTAGCCGTCGTCGCCATGACAAACGATACTTTTCTCGGTTTGGTTAAGCGTAAACAGTTGTAAATCTTAGCACCGCTGTACATATTGGTCTTATAATAGTGCCATTTTACTTTCATGAGACGTTTCAAGTAAGCTCTTTTATACTTTCATTTTAAAAACTCGTATGTGGATGAGGATCTAACAGTAAGTGTATATGTAAACTATTAAGGCTAGTTGGTGAGTTAATAAAAATAAAAGATTAGTGGAACCTTCCGAGAATCAACTTTCTTAATTGGCTTCTATTCAACCACTCATAGACATAGATTTAAGTTTCGGTTACGAATCTGACCTGTGGATTTTTGTGCCAGATTCAGTCAAGAAAGAGTCATCGAGGATCTGGAAAGACAGAAAGCTTGAAAGTTGTGGAAGGAATTATTTTTGCAATTTTATTAACACCATTTTTCTACGGCGCACACAAATCTGGCGTGAAAAGGCGTTGAAGCATCATTTACGAATCGTCATTGTATAATCTCTGCGATTAAAATCGTCCAAAAAATTTCAGCTTCGATATTTAATGAGAAAGTGACCTTGGAGTTATTACTGCAGGAAAACCAATTGCTTTACAATCGAGAACCCAGCCTGTGCGTTAATCTGTTCGATGCACAATGAACCTTGCGGCTAGCCTCGATCGTTTTGGATTTAGATTCTCCCTTTGTTTAAGTTTTCTGTTCTTTACCCGAGCACCACCTACTGTCGGTCATTAAAGGTGCTTCCCGTCCCCACCGAAAAACTTATCGGATTACCGGGTAACTGTTTGTGTCACTGGCAATTCGCCAGATGTAGCAAGAGTAGCTTAAGTGAAGCTGAGATTAGATTTCCTTTCACCTAAGTCATGGCGCTGTTGTATCTGAAAATCGCAGTTATGCAAATCACATCCATAAAAAACTCAAACGCATTAATATGATGGAGTAATTGCACGTCTTTGTCATTCCATTGATTAACTACCTAGCAATTACGACCTACCGTATCCTCTTATGGGGATGGTAGGCCAGCCTTGGTTGGTTTCAGTAATTTTATAAGTTATTGCATCTTGTTGTACTCATTATTCATTGTTGCCAAATGACTGATAAAACAGAATTAGTTAAATTCAAATTACATTAATGGTTATATGGCTACCTCTGGTTTTAAAAAACTTTGTGTAACCTGAAAAGATCTCCGGCTTGAAGTTTAGAACAGGTGCTTTCTTATTGCTGACGACAATCAGTGACGACAGGGGTGGTCTGTTGTGAAACTTATTTTTCGGAGCAGAATGATTCAATACAAAGCTTAATCTTCTTGTACTGTGGGAGGGAGCACCAAACAAGTGGATGATCAAACTGAAAACTTCTCCAATGGATTCTATTCTAATACCAAATCCCTTTCCTCTAAACGGAAAGCAACCAAGTCAAGAAGGATTGAGTTCTGTTTTCTCCCAACTGAAAAGCAATTCCTGCGTTCTCTTGCTGACTATACAAAATTATCACTTCTTCAATCAACTTCCAAAGACTCAACTTTTCCTCCCTTAATCAACTTTTAATGACGTCTGAAAGTGTTTGTTACCAAAAGTTTCACATCACCCATTAACAGTCAACTGTTGGGAGCCCAGCCTAAGTTGAAATCACAGAGACGAATATTCTATACTTGTATTTAATTGGCGATAGAATTTGCTTTCTGTGCGTTCTGTACAATGCTTTCTGACACTGATTTTCAACCACTATGTTAACCAACAGTTATACGTTTTACAGCTCTATCTTACGCAATAAACTTAACGTTTGTGGTGATTATTATTAAGCCGTTGCTTAGCAACTCGATGCAAAGGAAATGTTTCATCAGTATTTTACAGACTATACCTCTCAATCTCAGTCTTGATCGATTACAACCATGACCAACAGGTTAAAGGTCACAAATAAAAAGAACTCGATGCATTAAATACATTGCTTTGGAAGCTTTTATTGGTGCCAAATTATGATAACATTGATCATTATTAATTTTTCACAAACCTATGACTACGTGTGTAATCCTTTGGGAAACTTTTCGTTCACTAGTATCTCGCATGTAACACAGCGTTTTACAAGCAATGGTTCCAAGCAAACAGTGAATTCGGGTTTAACGTCGTAGTTGATGACATTTCCGACAGATGGTATGATGAGTCAAGTACTACGACTCACTCCGTTCCATCTCACTTTCGCTTATAATTTCTCGCTAATGAAAGCAGAAATTACTTCCGCTCCCAGGTAAAAGTATCCTGTTAAATTGTATTCAACATGCTTGAAGTAGTAGGAGGAGCTTCTGATTCAAGTACTGGATATTGCTTGGGTGACTGATTGTTGGCACGTAGACATTATTACACGGGACTCCATGTACATTAGGCAACGTAATGGCTAAAAAGTTAATGAAACGCATTCCATTAAGATTTCTAGATCTAATCTGGTGCGTCAGCCTGTTTTTTTATTTGAAATCTATGATAACATTTTTTGTTCTTGAAACCTGAAGCAACAAATTTTCATGGTTGATAATTTAACAAACTCGTTCGCTGAGTCATGCAGCTGGTGTAGTAGAGTGCGTGGGTTGTTTTCCTTGGTCCTTGAGTTTTGTGAACGTTATAATGCTTCGTGGGTTTTATTTCCACACAAGTTGCTTTCACGGTGAAAGCACTTAAGAAAGATAAACAAACCTGCGAAACACATCGGTGGTGAGCGTTTGTATATATACATATGGAGAGAGTTTCACTTTTATTCTTTTGTTTGAGGTAATTCATTAATTCATTAAATTAAAATAAGAGGAATATGGGCATTTTTGCGAAGGAATTTCTGCTGTAGACACTGGAACAAAACTTTGCCGCACAGTCTCACAGCTTAGACCCGTAGACCATGATGCGTGCTTTCAAAGAGAATTTAAAACTGATGTATATACTAGATTCAGCTCTTTCCGCGTACTTGGAGCCTGACGAAATACCACCGGATGTTGTTTGCGATTCTTTGTGGAATTTCTAATGTAAATTCAGATGTGGACGCAGCTTCCGAAACTGTACTGTTTGTTAGCATGCAAGCCTGTAATGCTGAAGTCGTAGGCCTGCAGAGGGAAAAGTAACGGAAGTATTTGTGTGCTTTCAATTAAGTATTCTAGATAGACTTCAAGAACCGCTTTTGGGCTTCTTGTGTTTTCTTAGCAGCATGTTTGTCTACCAGGTACAAGGCGCTTTTGAGCAACATGTATACATTTTTCAGAAGCATAAGGTCCGCTTCCAACATTGCACAATCTATTAAGTGGTGTAGCGTGAAAAATACGCGACCGAATTTCCCGTCAGATGCAGAGCAGCATTACTACGCTGAACTGTATGCATCCAAATTTTCGATTCACATCGTTTTACATCTCTTTCCATCCTCCGTATGTCTTAAAAGAGATAATCTTATGCATCCAGTGCGTCCGCCATCCAGTAGCGGATTCCATACTTGAAAAAACATGTACTTTGGAGAACGAACCGTACCAAGTTGCTGAATAAAAGTACTTTGTTGCGATTCACTTTTTACACGTCATCAATCATCTTTCACAGAGAAGCCAGGCATTACTACAACTTTTTGTTAAGTTCTCCCACGCTTGACACACGGTATGGGCTACAACCTGAAAACTCCCAATTAGCTTGTAACTAATAGCCCTTAGTTGTAAATATTATACCTTTCCTTGAGTCCTTGATACACGTTTCTATGCTTCAACTTTGAATATCCGTTACCCGTACCCAAGTCCATTGCTGAAACTGAGCTTTTAGTCATAGAGCGGATTTCATCCTCTTAGAGAATCGTTCGAGGAGTTAAAGTTAAAAAAATTGGAGAAAGTCTGTATGATTGAGCCGATACGTTCAAACTTTTGGTGCTTTGTACTTGTCTCGTTTTTCTTCATCTTTTTTTCAGTAGCGCTAAACATCTTTTTCTAGTGCATTTACCCACGCCATGTCTACTTGTCTACCAAGATTGATAGGAAGACTTGAGAGAATTGTAAATAAAGTTTTCGAAAATTTCGGAAAGTTAAACCGGTGAAAAGCCCCACGGTAGGGAATTTCTTGTGCATCAAGAGAGCATATTCTCGCGGCATCTATTTGCGGAAGGGAATCATCCTGTGCAGTTGGGTTACGATGCCTTGGGATGCTCAAAAACAGGTGCCCTCTGGACTTGAGTGTGTGGGTTTGCTATGTATGGGATTGCATATCCGGAATCTTTCATTGAGGGACGCAATGAGCTCAGTGACTTGTGATGTAATTAATTACTTACATAAAACCAGTGGCTGATGTCATGCAAAGCTGGGACATAGTCTGCGCTGTCTGCAATCAAAAGTCTGTCTTGTCCTGTAGGCTGTAGTCCGAAAATCGGAGACAAAGGAAGATATACGATCGCCGAAACCGGTTTGGCAACAGCTTGTGATTGCGCTTGGGAAAGAGAGTATATTGTGCAGACTCGGAGGAGCATGTACGGGAATACGGGAGGTTTGGTGCTGGAGAAACTGGAGAAGGATGGGTCGCTGGAGTTTGTGTACTGGCAGACAGACGAGAGGGTGGCGGTGGTGGGGGTGATAGCGTGGCGCTTGCGCTCCGTAATCCAGCGTCATCCAGATCGGATCGATTTGCATTGTGACCACGAAGGGGGAACTCGGGCCAGACAAGTTCCCAACTGTGCGTAGAGCGATGGGAAGCACGAGCTATTCCAGCCCTAGACATTACGAGGATCGGAGAGAAAGAGCAGGAGGACAGGGAACTGAAACTGGAATTCGGGAGTAGCCGGCTTATATTTGTCTCCGTACGGACGGAGCTGGCCGGGGATTGTAGAGCGTGTTTCGCGTACGTCTCACCATTCAACATCCCGTCCGCTAAAATACCAGTCACCTGGGCGAGTCCTCACACTCACGTCTGGAATCTCTGGACGATAAAATCTCCTCTTCAGTCTCCCAGCAGTACCGGGACAAAGACCCGGTTTCCTGCCTTGAAAACTGGAGAAAACACATTTTAGTCCTCATTCACCAGCCCACACTTCCATAACCCGCACGTCAACACTACAAAGACAGCAGGAATTTTCCTCTTATATTTCACGCATCAAGTTCATTACACAGCAACAGTAGTCAGTCCGTCAAACTACCAAAGTAACTGTCAGGTCTGAAGCGCACAAGTTTGATACTGTAACAGTCCATGTGAATTCGCGGTGATGGTCTGATCGCATCTGCAATTGTGAATCTTCTCTGAATTGTACCTTATACCCACATCACAGCAACACTTTCTCCGGAAAATTTCCGGCAATTTGGTGTGACGTAAAGGACAGGAGGACTAGAACCGGAGCAGGATTCTCAAGTCGCCTCCCTCACAAATAACATGACAGAGAGCGAGAGAGAGAGAGAGCATCATTCTCGTTTATTCAGCATCTCAGACCACGTCTCATCACGCCCCTCCATGTCCGCTCCATCATCCTTCAGCAGAGATCAAGACGTATTTTCATCGCTACGGGTAAGCTGAGTTCTTTTCTCTTTCTCAAATCCTTTTTCCTTCCAAGCCTCCTCACTAGTCAATTCTCCTTCTTTGGATTTTCTCTCCGCTTTTACGGACACGACGTATTTCCCGCTTCGTCTAGCATCTGTAAGTGTTCGGGTTCGTAATTCCTAGTAACCTGAGCTCTTTCCCCTCGCTATTCGCATAATGAAGCTACAATGTCAGAGTTTGGCAAAAGCTTTCCCCCTCTGATTCAGTCGAACCAATCTATTTTGCACTGCCATCCAGTCGAGTTGGGTTATTCATATTTGTACTTGTTCAAGTAAAGCTAAATACAGCACGGGCCATTTCCATTTAGTATTACTACTCGGCCGTGCAGTGCATAAGGGCGAGCTGGAGTGGATGCACACCAGGTGTATGGAATAGTGATAGGTTTTGATACAAGTATGTCACTTCTCCGCCCTCCTCCGTCCATTTCACTATGCCCGGACTGAAACGCGGAGGTTATCTGTAACAGGATTGCAGTTTCTAGTCGTAGTATGCTCTGCATGTCTTACTGCGAGCTCCAGACGGTTTCCCCAAATTTCCTCGCGTGTCCGGTCGCCACTTTCTCTACCACTTGTGCAAATACCCCCTTTTTAGCTCATCAATTAAAGAGACGACAGCCTATGGTTTTTCTAACTCAATCAATTCTATTCACGTCCAGCCTAGAACGCAAAACTCATTAAAATTGAATAATACTCAGCCCATAGTCCAACCTGTCCATGTAAACTATTCACTTCTTGCCTTGTAACGTCAGTCCGCATCATTAGCAGAGTGGAGCTTGCCTACTCCTTGTTCAGTGGGTGCGACAAACGTGACTAAGAAATGAGCCAGGTGCAGTTGCATTCGCCCATGCTCTTGTGAAACGTTCAGTTTCTCTCCGTCCAGTTCCACTTGCTCAATTCTATGAAATGGCAACTTCACCGTGATACAAGTACGTCAGGATCAGATTACCCATGTTTTATTTGGTCAAGCCTAGCTTAGCCAGACTTTTCCTCCGCATATTTTATGCTTCTGTCAGAGGATGAGCAAGTGGTAGATCCCACCAACTTTCGCCAGACAGAGAAAAATTCCTTGAGTCATTCTCACCTAGAGGATAAGCGAGACGCGGCAATATACCGTTTCTTCTCATGCAACCATGTCAAACTGTTGATGCATTAGGTGCGTCACATATGCTCACACCCTTACTTGTCCTGGTGGTTTCTCGTGGAACTTTCTCCATGTGATTTCTCCTCATATTACCGCCTGCTCTTGCTTTGTTCTCCCTGATGCAATCCCATGGTTCAGAGTTGCTAGCTCGTGTTTCTACTTGCACAACTCATGTGATTCCCCCTGGAACAAATCCATGATTCCAACGTATCTGTACATGTGAAAGCTGTCTTGAAATCCAACTTTGTTGTGGTCACCACACACCTACTCCGTTTATTCTATCCGCACCTCTTACCTCACAGTTCTGGTGTGTACAATTTACAAGTCGAGCTTCGAAACAGATAACTTGTGAGTCCTCCTCACTACCTCCGCTTCTGCCTTTCCCTCTCATCTTGCCGATGATGGAAAAGGTCTGATACTCGTTATGCCTATCTAATCATGAACAGCCTATCTGTCTCCCTCATGCACAGCCTTAAGCAACAGCATTTCTTTTGCAAATACATCCACCGGGAGTTTTTCCTTCCTCTCCGCCAGCAAGACAACCAATTTAGCTGACTATGCCTATCTAATCATGAGCAGCCTATCTGTCTCCCTCATGCACAGCCTTAAGCAACAGCATTTCTTTTGCAAATACATCCACCGGGAGTTTTTCCTTCCTCTCCGCCAGCAAGACAACCAATTTAGTTGACTTTGCTAACTTGAGCGTTTACAAGTAGCTTTCCCTGCTGGTAAAAGCTGCTACTAGTTACTTGACGGCTTCACTGGTATTTGCTCAAAGGATATAACCAGTCAATTTATCAGTTCCATGATAAACAGCAGAGTAAACAAATCGCCAGAATTTCATGCCACTAGGAATTAGCCATCCTGAAGAAATAGCATAACATGGCTACCGTTCGCCTCAACGGAGTTTTACCAGCAGCTTTGAGGCCTCTCTACGAAGGTTGACCGCGGCGTAAGTTAGACTGGTTGCCATGGTTATCACCAACTGCAAGTTAAACTTCCGCTTTCACAAAATACATTTTTCCATTCGTCATTTCCATCCGCGAAGGAATGACTAGTGACCGTAGGATACTGGAAGGGATACCAGTACACTGAAAAATGGATCACATTTTGGAAGACTTCTTTTCAGTTCTTGGTATTCGAAAAGAAAGCAACCCCTTAATTTGTACCTAATCAGCTCATTCCACCGGCTCCTCAAGCCTTGCAGCAGTAGTTGACGCCTCCAGGCAAACTCCAAGGCGTAGCCAAAGATTACGGGATGTGCTACATCCCACGCATTGCCGTCCAATCATTCAGCCTTGGCTATAAAGTTAGCATGGTGTCTGACAAGTGACGTAATGTTTCTACAAGCTTTTGCTCGACAGCATGCTGAGCTTTATCAGCAGATTCGTTTAGGACATTGGAGCCAGAAGGGAAATGAGGCGAACGATAAAAGAAAAACTTTGCATCTAAATCAGCTCCGTTTGGACCATTGTGAACTTTTTCTCCTCGTCCTCCCCGCTTCCGTCTAGTTACCACACTGAGAAAAGGCACAAGAGTCGGCATAGGTGTGTGAAAGGTAGACAAAGTTTTTTTTATCTCACGGCTGCATTGAAAAACTTTTGAAATTATTACGCCCGTTTTCCTCTCAGCCCTACGGTGAGATCTAAGAAAATGGTCTTTCGTCTCTAGACTTTTTTTGGCTCTCTTAAGCTCCATCCTTCCCTCCGATTCGTCTTCCCGTATGTTCGTCTATCCAATCAAAGCCTCTTTCTAGTACATTTATTTTTGTTCGGAAAGCTGTGGCTCTTCAATCTTCCTCCCTCGTTCTTTTCCTTCTTCTTCCTCTTCTCCAATGCAGGGAAGCATTCCTCCTAGCTCTGTCAGTGCTCCAGTGTCGTAAGCCCCAAGGAAGTGCCGGTCCAGCACATGCATTCTCCTAGCATGAGTCCTTGGGTACGCGGAGCAGCATCAATAATCATCAATGATTGGGAAGCGAGTCCACGGGAGGACATGAGATTTCCCCTCGGTGAATAATGCAAATATACGTGTAACATGTGTTACCATTTACTTATTTGCTATAGTCAGCAACTGGGACCGGGACGAGGAGCGAAGCATCAGCTCCCGTTCTTCCAGACTTTGGCTATTGGCGATTGTGCTCATTCTCTTTCCGTTTCCGAGTCACCCGATGAGACCTGGAGTAGCATTTTTCGATTGATTACAAACACGTATACATGTAATATTCCCATTCTACGACTCCATTTTATGCTCCAGACGAAGAAAACAGGGAGCTTTCAACTCTGTTCTCTGTATTTGTCTTATATTCCTCTAGTTCGAATGTACCTATAATTATCATACACCCTTTGGTATCCCGTTCGCTCAGTCGGTGAGCCGAAGGTAGTAGTGCCACGGCAGTGGAAATAATCAGCTGGCTGAAGCATTTTCCTCCCTGGCCTCGCCTCACATTCTCTTTCCTTCACATGTCTTCGCCTGTGGTTATCGATTACAAAACGTGGCGGAAACACAAAACAGGGGAAGCACAAGGAACGGAGCTGAATTTATCTGTAAATGAATTAAGCATGATCCATTCAGTTCATCAGCCAGCCGTCCGACTATTTTCACTTGAGCAGAAGAGTAAACTTTGAATTCCTCACGCTCTTTCCCATTTGGAAAATAATCCCTCAGTTCCTCCTTCCACGGAGCTTCCGTCTGGAAATTTCTTACTCCTCTCAAATTGCACTCGCAAGATTGCGCAAGTAGTAGCACCGCTAACGTTTCTCCGTACCGGTATTAATGTGCGTCGAATTATGCGCTGCTCTGGCTAATGCTCGCGTCTTCCTTCCGGATGAAATCAAGGAGAAAGTTCCACGTCTTCCGTGCCACAATAACTTTCATGCTCCAAAGATTGAGCTGACTCATACGGCTGTGAAGACGCTTTATAAAAGTTAACACTCTAATTCCCTCTTAAACGCAAGATACAGATTTGACCAACCAGCACGGTTCATTGTACATGTGTCGAAAATAGCTGCTGGAAATAGCCAAAGTTTGAAGGTTCCTCATTCCATTTAGGACGAGGTTTCATCATTTCCCTCGAATTCAGCACAAGTTTCACCATCTCCTGTTACATGATGAAATACACTCGTAGGGAATCCACACAATAGCAGATCTGCCCGAATTAATGTAGATATGAGAATGCTTTTAGTAGAGACTTCTGCTAGTCTAGTGTAGCAGAGAATACAAAGACTTTTGTTGTTGAAAAAATGTAATCGAACGAATTGATCAGTTCCGTCGGACAGAAGCGTAGGAAAGCAGGACGGAATATTGTACGTCTAGGAATATATAAAAAACCGTCCCCTGCCCGGCACATGGCTCATCCAAGACTTGTGCTGTTTGCTGGTGCTCCGACAAAGGCCGAGAAGGAGTACAAAGGCCCTACCTCGACCCGTTCCACCCTTCTTCCCTGCGGACGGGAAGGGTCCACAAAATTGGTGGGGATTAGGAACACAGTCGCTCCCTTCGCACGCTCCTACGGAGAGCAGCAGGTTCTTTCCGAACTCGACACAATGCCAAGGGCCTTGTGCACGATGCGGGCACATGATCAATATGGCATGGCATTGTTATGTGCATCAGCTTCCGTTATGTCGTGGTACATATGCGGCTGAGCACCCCATCGTAAGTTTGAGGATGGCAGAATTTCAGAGATTACGCCTGGATCTGCATTCGCAGTCGAGAACAAGTTAGTTCCTCACCGAGATCAAGGGGTGACTGAGGATTTATTCTGTTTAATTAAATGCAAAACGGTTCATGTCCCCACTAACGATCATGGCATATCTCACATCCATTCTTTGTTTTCGTATCCCTCTCGTCCAAATTTTTACCACTTGCACTCCATCCAGATTTTGTTCCAGCTTTTGTTTCGAGGCTATGAGCTGTCGCAGGAGCTATTTGTTAATGCAACTTCGGTCGGAATCATGGTGGTAGTTTCCAATTGAAAATTGCCTCGATGCAAATTTCTCAAACCCTGCGCACACGAGCTCTACCAGCACACAGCTGCCACGTGCCCTTCATCTGCAAATGAGGTGCTTGAAACACCCATCGGAGTTTCACTCTTTAAAATCCGAATCAGCCCTTCTGTAGTACCCTCACCCTTTGTTTTGAAAGAGTCGAGGGAAGCGATAGCATACTACTTTTTACGACCATATTTCCTTAACCCTGTCTGGAGCACAGGGATCCGTCTGCCGAAGGGAGCATTCCAACTCAAGCAAACATGACCATGTGAGCTTGCATCTCTCCAAAATCTCCAATGATTTCTCGTCCAGCAATGTCTGGCTCTTGCACAATTTGCACCCAGCAAATTACAACAACTTCCGTGAATTGCGACTGCTTTTCCTGATACCCGCCTGAGATTAGAATGTACGTTCAACATGTGATGTGAAGGAGGAGATTTGAATGCCTTTTACCTATCTGATAATCAACAAGCTGTGGTCGGCCACTTGCACTCGAGTCCGCCTGTATGCTCCCTATGCTTTGCAGCAAGTTCATGTTGAGTCCGAAAGTGAGGACTTTGAGCAAGTCAGTGCGAGAGTATAACTTGTTGTCCCGCTACTGTTATCCGAAAAAACCAAACTTGAGTAAATCCCAGAGCATTGGAGCCACAGGTCATGAACTTTTACAATACTTGTTTCCCGACAGCTTTCCCCTTCTGAACAACAAGATTTCACCAGCTCACGCAAGCAAACCACTTTCCATCGACTCGCTGCTGCCTTCTGAGCGCTCGCAAGTCGAGGCATTTTGATCCGCGGAATGAAAAGGCCAATATATCACTATCACCTCACATCGCCACCTCCAGAGGGTGAAAAAACTATTTCATCAATCCTGTCCGCGTGCATGTGCATGTTGTATCGTGAATCCGTCAGGTTTTCGATTCAGCAAGTCCTTCAAATTCGTTCCCTGACCAGAAACCAGACAGTCTTTCCTCCAGTAACAGGGGAGGTAACCAACCTGCTTGAATCCAAAAGCAAGATGGAATTCTCTCTTCATTCACGAAGCTCGCCACCAGTCTGTGTTTCCCACACGTGAAACCAGTCAATACAATGGCGAACGGAGACGCACAAATACATTCCTCATTTCGCTACTACTATCCTCCCCGTGGATTCTCATGTAATTAGCCACCTATCGGACTTTTATTCTCATCCATTAAACTCCTTTTGCTTCATCCATCTTGTGGAAAGGTTTCTCCATGTGCTTCTCTCACTCAGTCATCATCATTAATTTGCTTGATGCCAAATTGCAAAACAACAGCTTGCCGTAATTTTTGTTCTTACCTGCCAGCAATGGCTTGCTGTCAATTAATAAACGTGCCTGGGCGTCAAATTCGGCACTTTCACTTCCAACTAACAGTCACTGCACTGCCAGGTCGTTGCTGTGATTCGTTCGCAAGCACACATGCTTTCTTCAGAGGCAAATTCATCGATTGGTGGCAAAGACAGAAAATTAAAATGTCATTACTATCAATCGATTTTATTTATGGTTATGAAAAACCTCCGAAGGAGAGAAACCCATGTCTACCTTCGACTTTCGTGTTCAATACACGGATTACTTACACTTTTCAGGTGCGTCAGGTACCTCATGTTAACATATGAGGTGCATATGAAAAACCTCCACAGGAGAGAAACCCATGTCTACCTTCGACTTTCGTGTTCAATACACGGATTACTTACACTTTTCAGGTGCGTCAGGTACCTCATGTTAACATATGAGGTGCAAATTGTATCCGTTATCTACACTGACGGCTACCTTAACTCCATACCTTTGCTATGTTACTGTCGTGAGGACATACATTGATAGGTTTTGGTCTATCCTTTGTATCGTTCCACTAGAAAAACTACTCGTTAAGGTGCAAGGACTAAATAAGAAATGGTGTTGCGAACCACGCACTGTTGACTTTCGTTTATTAGTCAGTTCCTCGTAAGGAACAAATTACATTCACCTAACATGGCTGGGTTGCCGTCATCAAAACTGGTCATTAGTTTGCTTTCAGACTAATGCGATATTTTCCTATTTATTCCATAATTTGGCCTACATGGACAAATTCTCTGTAATTACATAAAAGTGCTACTACTCTCCCACTTTCCCCACCTCAGGGTTGATTGGGCAATGAGTAGGTAGGAGTCAACTCTTGTCTCTCACTCTCATGGTAAATTGTGTGCGTTGTATCTTGCTTTTCTCATTTCCTGTCGCAATCTTCATTCTCCTGTCATTTCTGTCTTACTTAATCCGCTGACAAGCTGCAATAGGCTATTCTAAACCAGTAGCGTTTATTTACCTACTGCAGAACAGGAGCTAAAGATACCTTGAAATAATTTCCGAGACATCCACGTACACAGTTTCCCACTTAAGGCAGCGGCGAGATAGCAATGTTTTCCCCGCTGTAGCTTCTTCCGACTGCTCTGTTTACTACATGAGTTCCTGCTACAGTTATGCTTTCTTGTCTCCTCAGCATTGTTCCGAGCCATGAAAAGGAAATCCTCTAGGGTTTTTTAACTCGGCACGTTTGTTCGAGACCTTAATGTGTTTCACATTTCGCACCAGCCTATTCACGCTCCGTCACTCATCCTCCCACTATTAGTTCACATTCAAGTCAAAAGTCTTAAAGGCTGTCATTCACACGGGCAATCAACTGATAAAGATGTTCCTTCCATCTCATGCATTCAATATTTACTGGCTGCTTCTCCTTCCGTCCCCACCCTTTCTTTCACAGAAAGTTGAGTAACAAAGCCCGCCGTCTTACGTATACAATTTTCCCTTACCGTCCTTCGCGTTATGGCTGTCAGGACAATTACCCCCTTCCTTGCATTTATATGCTCTCATTTCCACTCCTATTACTTCTTATTACAAGATGGTTCAAATGACCAAGAGGCACAAAGAGCTTCCTCTCCTCCCAGACGCTTACAAGCCCGTGTCATGTGTCCCATTAGGCCAGGCGTGCAAAACCCTTTAATAAAGTCTCAGCGCTGCTCACAAGTTTGTGTAACATGTCCTTTAAACTACTGTATTCAAAACCATGTTAGTCTCAGCCTGGTTTCTTGATCGAATCAGCGTCGGCGAGTGCTCGAGCAGCGGGTCCTTTGATAATCGACAATTGTAGACAAGGTTTCATATGAAACTACATGCCTCAAGGTACGCTTTGCTGTCATTCCACCTGGTCTGAAACCATGGCAGCCTTCTTGGCTTTTGACCACAGTGGTGAGAGCTGTAGGAAAGCAGTTAGCATGGTGTATTCTTTGTTCTCGTTCATGTTGACGTACGGTAAAAGTTGAGAAATCCCATTCTATTGTACTAAAATTCAGACTGGTACCACCATACGAATTTTTCCATCAATATTTTCCTCCCTCCCTCCGCTCCATCCGCGCTACATTAGGTTCAATACTGCTATTACTCGTATTGCGAGCCGTTCGTGTCCATTGTGTCCCCCACCCCGTTAATTCTCCAATCCGTCCCTGCTTCTCTTCCTGTCCACGAAATCAATGATGCTAGAAATCCCGAATTCATTTACAATATATTCGCCTCTCCCCTCTTCCAAACAACTTTCCAACCTCGTTCACTTACAATATTTTAAAATGCACTTATTTATGTTCCAGGCAGTAGCGAGGTGCAGTCTCCAGCATTCAGCATGTGGACAATCATTGTGCTGACTGAACGGATCTGATCTCAGCAACCATGCCACTTATGTGCTCATTCAAGCGCTGAAATGACATGAGAACGTTCCCCGACGTCCATCGGAGTAAAATCGGTATGTTTTTATCCAGCTTTTACTTGAGAGTCTCTCGGCACAAGTTCTTTTGCAGAAACGCTTTTTGTCCTCCACCATAAACAAAATGATCCAATCAGAGTGAACCCCAGCTGGATT
>VRMD01000500.1:0-25663 GCA_009872375.1 Sminthurides bifidus
CCCCCCCCGCTCAAGGAAACATTTCCTCGATCAAACTTCGCCAGTTGAGGGAGATTTGAAAGAGTTAGGGTATTTTCTCAAGTAAGTTTCGCCATTTTAGGGAAAGAGCGAAAAGGAGGCCGGGTTCTATAAAGCACATTTGTGATAGATGTCGTCAAGACACGTTGAATGAGCCCAAGATCAAGATCAAGGTCCTAGCTGGCTCGGTTAAAGAACTAGGGCCATTTAGTGGATCAATGGTAATTAATAAGCCATAAAGAGAATCAATTATTCGATAATTAATCAATGCATTCACATATTAAAACCCCGGCAGCAATTAATACCCATGAAAGATGCCAGGTTCAGTTAATAAATCCTTTGAGATCAATTTATGAGATTAGTGTTGAGTTCAATCTTTGACCCAAAAAATCTGAAACTATTGAAAATTAAACTTGATAGTGACCAATGGAACTGCAGTAATTTTGAAGGTACGTGTGAACACTGCTTCGGAATTTAATTGATCATAAGCAATGAGAGTGCAGAACTCTCAATGCATCTTGCTGATTTGTTCATTTCCTTGACCTAAAATCTGGATCTCTTACGTGCCCGCATATATGTTATTTAAAACTGAGAGGAAACTGTTAGGTCAGGTAATTTCTTAAAAAGAAATCAATTGAATCAGTCTTCGGTTAATATTCGAGTGATGCTGCACGTACCCAAAACAAACGACTCGTGTTGAACATAAAGTGCATTCTAATTGAGGTGGTAGCAGGGGTGATGTGTTTTTCAGCCATGTAGTATCCTGTAAATTCGCAAATAGCACCTACCTGGCCTTTCCCTTATTAGAATTCGGACAGGTGAATGGACAGAAGAAAAGGACAAACGAGGATAACATTACTGATAGCAAGCATCTCATGCTTTTATTATAGGTGACTCGAATAAAGATCACTGTTGCTAAGAGCACATCAACAACTACCTCCATGCAATTCATCTCTAAGATGTTCAGAACAGATTTGCACGTAGACTACTTTGAAAGTTTATTGCCGGGCTATTGAGCACTTACAAGCTTTGAATTTCACGACCAAAATATCAATTAGCCTTTTTAATCACGGTGCTCATCGCGGTGTTACCCTTTGATTGCGATGCAGAGCCTAGTTTGTCGTAAACATAAATTTTCGTTGTTACAATCAGTAGTTGTTCGCATTACGTGCCTCCTACGTTAAATTTGCGAGCTCGAAACTGCATAGTGCTAAACATGCCAGGCATGAATGCCGGCTAGGCAACTCGGGAACAGCTTTCAGCTAGCATACTGATTTCATCCTAATTTTGGGATTCGTCCTAGAAATAGAAATAAACAAAAAAAATTGTAACTTTTCGAGAAATGCCAAAGAAAACCGTGTCGTCTCATCAAGGCTACGGAACAAGCAAGAGTAACAGGAGCAGTGCATTAGTAACTTTTTTCTAAACAAGGCACGTTAGACAGGTTGAATAGCTGCAAGTAAGCAGGTGAGATGAGAGGGCACGGCATGACAAAGTTTCACGCGAGATGTGATGCAGGTGAAAAACTGCAAATCGAACATAGGACCAATACACACTCGCATTACGAGTCAGTGATACCGTCCTCGAGATAAGGGGAAAAAAGCAGGATCAAGTAAAAGATTGTGGCAGAGAGGATAAAGCAACATGGGTAGGCGAATTCTTCCCGTGTCCCCAACATTTCAAGAGGGATGCCTCATGCCACAGGTGTACTGTGCAAATGGTGGAGTTTGCCGCTTCAACGTTACTCGAGCTTGGTCTTGCGCTTACTCGAGCAGTCGCAATGGTATCCGGGCACAGAAACAGGGGGCAAGGAGAGGGCAATAAAGAACAAGATTCCGGCACTGCAGAGCAAAGACCCATAAGAGGAAGACGTGGACAGGATTGACTGACTGACCTAGCAGAGGCTGACGGAAAGACAACTTCTCGGTCACGGTCATCGACAGTTTACGTACGCCAACTGACGGGAACACAGTTGCCTTGACTGCCTCTTACGGCGTGGAATCATTTTCAGTGTGAGAGTGTGTGACTTTTTAGACGTGTGCTCACTGCACATTGGGCACATTGGACAAAAGTGACAGTGACCCTTTCTTCTTGGAACTCAAGTGGGAAGGAAGAATTTTGTGTGGATTTTGTCGCATTAATCCCGGACACTACATTGGACCATTTGACGATTGACGCTGACCAAGTGCAAGATGGGCGGCCGGAATTTTCTCAGGCCGAGAAATGCTGTAAGTACTGACATTTTAGTTTGACACCTGCGTATCTTCCTTTGACTCTTCACGCTTAGGAAAAAGAGTCAAATACCAAAGGCCAACGAAGTCAATCATCGGCAACTCGAAGGCACGAATTCAATGGTTTGAATGCAAAATTTCACTCCTTAAATCCTTGTCATCAATCCGTAAAAGGTTTTGTGCCATGCGCACAAGATATCAATCTTGTAAAAGCAGCCATTTTTAATGCTATTGGTTTGCATGGTGCGAAAATTCTCAAAATCCATAGAAAGAATCCCTAGATAGAAGATACAATGTAATGGTATCTTGTCCAGCTACTAGGGGCGCCACAGTCGCCGAGTCGCATGAATTTGCTGGAGTACGGTGATCAAGGAGGCCGATCCTCCAAGCGCAGAGCGTGTGTGGTGATCAAGAAGGCCGATTCCTTTGCCAGCACGCATTCAATGCCATGCAATGCTTTGCTTGAAGCCATTTACTGATCTGGCATTGCGTTTCTTAATTGTATTAGCACTTCAGTATTGTGCCTCAACTCAGCTAATTTCCTTGAAATCATCCCAGCTTCAGGATCCAGTTTGTTCATAAAGCAGACCCTGTTACATAAATAGGTCAGGAATTCAGTTAAAAGAATGACTGAGTCATAGAAGAAGGACGGTACGTTGAAATATAGTGTGGGCGGAATTGTGTCATTCACGGCACGGTATGGAATACTGCCCAATTGCATAGACCACCACCACAATTGCCTCGGCAGGCCCAACCGACTTTGTGTCAGCCCAATAGCCCAAAATCTCTTTCGTTCACATAATGAGCGTTTTTGCCTTTTCCGTATAAACGCGGACTGAGCCGAAGGAAAGGTTGCAACTAAAGGTCGTGCGGGAGAGGAATGGAGGACGGAGGTGAAAACAAAAAATAAGTGACTCAAGCAGTGGTTACCTGTTGCTGGTAAAAAACGGTCCTAAGGTGTTTTATAATGGAATGTTTCATGATAATGGTCAAGCCCGGATCAAGAGTAAATTCTTGCCATTATTTTCCACCTGAAGGAAATACGTCAGGCGAGTGTTACTACTTCTCCGAGGAACCTGATCTCACTGCAGGTTTGCCTTCCTTCTCCACTACCTGTTCCCTCTTCCAAACGTCTTGGGTCCAAGCAAGTCGTCTCCTCCAAGCCCGTCTTCCTTCCCAATCGCCAATGTAGGTTGAATATTATAACGGGATGATTTTACTTATCTCCCTGCCATCATATTCCTTACAGGACTCTTGGTAAAACAACACCACCACCAAGTCTTTCATTCTTTCCCTCTTCTTCAGAGAAACTCTCACAACTCGTCTGCTTTGTTTTCAATCCGTATTCACCCAGCTGGTAGAAAAGTTGAAGATGAGCAAGGAGAGATGAGTCCGTCGGATTTTTACAACGGAATCATGACAACTTTTGCATACACTTAAAGGCTGATTTACGCTCATCGTAATTCTCTATCTTGCCAAAGTTGAAGATGAGCAAGGAGAGATGAGTCCGTCGGATTTTTACAACGGAATCATGACAACTTTTGCATACACTTAAAGGCTGATTTACGCTCATCGTAATTCTCTATCCTGCCACTGACGTAATTAATTGCGGGTTTCAGCGACTTGCAGACAGAGCACAGGTCCGGCTACTTCCTAAGCCCTTTCATGCAACGTTCTTCACTAATCAAGTCCAACTTGTGCTCCGTAGACACGTTGACAACTGCATAAAGTGAGGAATTTTCCTCGATTTTGAATTTAAATTCCCCGTGTCCAAATCACAGGAAGAAGGCATTAATCACAATTTCCTTACTTCTACAACTTAGTGCAGCAAGTTCCAAGGGGTGGAGGGGTTGTATGAATTGTGAATGAAAACTTTTCAATGTTACCTGAAACCAGGACTTTTATGCTCCAAAATGGCTTGACAAGAAGAGCGGTGTGTTTCACCAAATTCCAAGTGGATTAAACAATGTCTCCTGTGGAGCAAAAGGGAAACTTAAATTGCCAATCACAGGTTTTAAAGGGTAGGCCGAAAATTTCATATTGTTCTTTAACAGAATCAGGTGACCATCTCGTGAGTAGCTATGGTCATGTGCCGTCCTGTGTTTCGATTTAAATCTCAAACTATCTCCACGTCCATTGTTGAATATGAGTCATTGTGGCCTTTTCCGAGATTCGCGTATGATACGCATGAAATTCCTCAGTTTCGATAACGGAGGCAGTAATTGCACATGTTACTTGTAGCGTACCGGCTAACACAACAGGCACTTTTTCGTGGTCAGTTAACAAGATCACCGTAGGGTCCCTTTCCCAACCGGCGATTTTAACAAAACTTGACTTGAAATCAGCTCATCACGACTTTAAAACAATCGAGAACTTTCATCGTGTGCTTAGTTAGCCAACTGCAGGTTGTGGCCCTTCATGTTTCATGTGTCATATACGCTTTCTTTCAACTTTTAAACCCATTGTTATTTATGGCCTTCGGGGCATCAAAATGATAGATAGCGCTTGCGTGGAAGCAATCAGGGTCGGAAAAGCGACTGCGTTTATGATCTCACCCCCGGTGACCAATTACAAGATTGTTATTTGTTTTTAATTGGAAGGCTTTTGCTTTTACTCGGCATTTTCAAAAAGTTCTGAAAGCCTCGCCTCAGTGCCGGGATCTTCACGCCCATGGCCACTCATTCACACGTCTGTTTTTTTCATGGTTATATGCTCACGGCCCTTGGTCTTGAATTTAAATTTGCAGTCGGATCCTCAAGATCGAATAAGTTTCTAAAACCGGAAATCTTCTTTTTACGCCTCCGACACTTTTCTTTGGCGGATACGCCCCCTGGCTCAAAGAAGAGACATAATTTCTCATTCAGAACCACCCATCAATGACCGATTAACTTTCGTTTAATGATAAGTATTGAAGAATTGGGCTCTGCTTGATGATTTATTGCACAGTGCCAAAAGAAAGCATTCCGAAGGATTTACAACGTCCACAATCGAATACATTAGCAGGTTGCTGACGCTCAGACGCCAATAATGATAATTTCTTTATGGAGCTCACATACGTATCCACATGAGGATCATTAAGCATGTTAATATCCACCTATGACCTGTGCAAAAATTATAATTTCCTTGGCACTGGTTGTCGTAAGTGCAAAACTCAGTGAGATAGCACAGCGAAATTCACGGGGTTTCAAACCTCCGTGGTTTTCTCTCGAACTTATGGCTTTCTGAACCTGTGATTGGTTTCATACACGATAGACTTTATTCGCCCTATGCAAATTCGCAAACCGTGTTCACCAAAACCAGAGAATCGCAACGACAAACACCTACACCAAAGGCGCAAAATGGATTCTTGTGCAAAGAGCCAAACGCGCCATGTAGTATGTACATGAACCCTTGAACTTGTAAAACGTTTCTGTTACTCCGTAAACTCCGTGTTTGTAGGTTACACTGTCGCAAGGCAAGTCCTTGTTCTTGGTGATCAAGTCGGCAAAAAGGTTGAGAAACATCGGCTAAATTTCTCCTTCCTTGATTGAACAAGTTGTCCTGCACCTCTCCCACATGTTTGGCATAAGAATTCATTAAAGTTAAATACCCATAGGTGGTTTAACTCGCTCGGCTTGTATTAGAGCTTGATCATAAAGCGGGTACAGGCACACATTGAGCCGTTCAGGTGGAGATGAAACTTATTCTTTGGTATGAATCCCTTGAGAAACGTGAAGTAGTCTATGTGTAGAAATTTCGGCAACTTTTCGATTTTTCATCAATTTTGGTAACATTAAGGCTTTTTCATTGCCATAAACAATGTGCCACTGGCATTCATTACGACCGACCGCGGTGTGGCAATCGACTCAGGACGGTATTAAAAGGCGTAGAATGGGTGCATCTTTTTGATGAATTTTCACACCATTTTGAAGAAACTTGCGCAAAGGAATTTGAAAACACGCTGTTAATACCACGTTTCTCAGATTTTGTCAGGAAGGTGTGGCGTTTGAAGCAACGGAAAAGTTAAACTCTTTAAACCACGTGTCGACTCTCATTAGGTCGAATAATTTTGTAAAATTACACCCATTCCCTGATTTAATCATCGTCTTAAATGAGAATGAACGCCGAAGATGATGAAAGGTGTGGTTACTGCACTTCTTTTTGATGGACACGAGACATTGTGTTGGCACATGGAAAATTAGCGATGTGTCTATTTGCCATGTCTGTAAAAAAGTGAAAACTTGCGATTTTCATGCATCTTGAATGTATGTATCGTGCCGATCCTTGTAGCAGTCGTGTAAAATTTTTGCAGTTAAGTAGCGGTATTTTAGGTGTGTGAATTCAACAATGAATGAAATCGAAATCGTCGAGAGGGAAATGGGGGTGGCTTTTCTCCCCCTACCTTCGGTGTTCTTTTTAAAGGGAGCGCTTACTCGAATTCGCCCTCGGGCTTAATCAAAGCGCTAATCAGCTAATCAGAACGTACAAGTACAGCTTTACTGAGGAGCTCTCGATTCAAGATGTGACTATGAATGACGTTTTGTTAATCTTCTCCAATTGTTCATTGAGTCCACAAAATGATCATGATCTCATTGTCCGTTTCTGAAGATGGGCAAAAAAACCTAGGCTAAAAATGACTCGTTCGTCCTAGTCCTACTAAGCCCCCTTTCATTCCAGTTCATCCACCTCATTTCAATTATCATTTGCACACATTGTTATTTTTACGCATTGTTAGCCGTCATTCGCCACGATTTCATTTTTAGTGACACAGACAAGGTCTAGAATTCGAATCGGTGGAGGAGGGAAACTAGACTCACGGCCTTGAGTGAGCATACTTCCGGTGCAAATCTGCAAGAATGCAAGTTTCCTTTTTGCATGATCTCAATTTCTACACTTGCATGTTGAACAACACTTGACACTTTTCACCTGAATCATGTTGCGTTTACAGCTCCTGATTTTCTTCACGAACTTGTTCAAAACGTGTTCGGAAGGTGTACACAAAGACGATGGTTTATAAAGCTAATCCCGTTTTTATGAGTTTTATAACTACTTCTGTACTCAGAAAAATTCATTAGTACTACATTCTGCCATGTTGGCCAAGGAATTGTTGACTATTGAAACCAGGCCTAAAACCAGAATTGACAGCACTTTCTTGATCTGTAACTGGACTGTTTGATCTATAAAATTTTCACTTGTACTTCTTCAAATCCAGAATCGTCGGGGAAAAAAATCATATCTGATATGAAACAAGATCAGAAACAGGATATTCATGCTAAGTAGGAAATCAAAGGATGTAATTACCAACCAGGTATCCAAATATCTGTAAAAGTGAACCTGTGTGCTCTAAATCGTCTTTGTTTGCAAAGACTTCTTCTCAATGTTCTACAGAATTATTCTTCGTGTCTTAAAGCTCACTGAATCTGATTCAAGTGAATTTTAATGTAAAGCTGATTCAAGCCTCAATTAGTAATTCTCATCCGTAACACTTTTTTAGCCTCTTCCAACAAAGGTTACATATGGTTCTCTACCTTCCTAAGGATTCACTGTATTATGTCTGCAAAAACCTAATTACTTCACTCTTTATCCCGGTTTTCGCACCAATAAGCCTAAGCTTTGCTGACAAAGCCACCCTTGATTAGCGTGATGAGACACCCTTTGTTGAAGAAAAACACAGTAATCTAATTAATTTCACCTCTGATTAACCGACTTGTCAACAAATCCTGGCCTACAGAGGAGCAACAAGTTGCAAAAACAAAGTTACCTCAATTGGGTGAGAATTTTCCCACGTGTGTGCAATTTTTTTACCTTTACTATGCGCTCTTCATTTGCTGGTACACCTTGATCTTGATGGACAGACATTTGCTCACCTGTGATTTGCTCGCCTAATGTGTGTTACATTGAAAATCCTGCAGAATCAGGTAATCTTACATCCTCAATTCCTTAAAACCAGGATCAAGAGCGATGATAACGTTGGGTGTCCTTCCTACGCTGCCAGCGCCTATTGTCATCATCGGTATATCACATCCCACCCACCTACATTCACGATTTCATTTTTCATAATGTGAATTTGCAATTTGCATAAAGCACCGCTTTCAGTGCCAAGATCAGGATCAAGGCACATTACCCCCATTTCAAGAAATTTATTCGCAAGTTCTAATTTCTCATTCTCATTAGGTGAGGAAGGTGCGCTTTGCGCTTGCCATTGATTAGTACATCCCCTGATTTTATTTATGCGGACGCACCTCACCCTCTCTCTGACCGATTCAATGACTGTACTGCACGTACTTAAATGTAAATGCACCAACGTCTTCACAATTCAAAACTTGCACACAGATCACAATAAAGAATCAACAACGGCTCTGCTGGACCACTTAAAAGTCTCACAGCTTCATAATAATGCATCGTTAATGCTTACCTGTGATTAACTCCACTGTCTCCGTAATTGTCCCTCGGAGACAGGTCTACTTAGCTAATGGCATCCTCATTCTAATTACGTGAAGCCTCCACTCCGAGGGCAACTTTTCCATTTGGCGAATGAAAGCAAGGGGGGTTACTCTTCTGGCCAAGTGTACCATATTTCACCCACGTCACCTATTCCCGTCACATTCTCAGCATGAGGCTAATTTTATAAACCGGACATTTTTTTAAAGTCAAAGCACCTTGTTAGCCACTCAGTCACTCAGCATGGTGAACATTTCTCACCGTTGGCCAGATATCAAACCGCACACGCAAAGTTCTAAATCCTGAAGCAATTCCAAATTTTTATAACTGTCTTTGAGCAATCTGCTTTGCCTTTTACAAGGAGGAATTCATGAACTCATGACCAAATAAACTCAACGAAGGTTTGATAGCAGCCACACTCGGTCCTGATCGTAGGTTCGGATGTGATTTCTCCCAGGGTAGAAATTTGCACATGATAATGTGTATGATGATCTGTGGTAAATTAAATTGCGATTTAATTTGCAGCTCTCATCTAGATGCGCTCAACCTCCTCTTGCTTCGCAGCATCTTGACGTGAAAATCATTATGAGTGAGACGTGTGCTTAAGTACGACGTGTTTCAGAGCAGTCAATGCCTGAAGTCATTGAAAAAAGGGGAAAATTGGTGCAAAAAAATCCAATCTGCCTGCCCATCCGAACCGACACCCACCCACATGAATGGCTGGGGTTGGGAAATGCCCAATGGAGAATGTAGGCATCAAATTGAGCCCTGATTTGCTTGCAGAGCTTTGCTGCATCTTTTGTGCATTCCGCAAAAGCTGTGCAAATTGCTGACATTTTTGCAGAAACATCAAATTGAGCCCTGATTTGCTTGCAGAGCTTTGCTGCATCTTTTGTGCATTCCGCAAAAGCTGTGCAAATTGCTGACACTTTTGCAGAATTCGTAATGCGTGCTTCCCAAGGCTAATTATTTTGGCATGCATTCCTTGCCCACGCCGCCTGTAGCAAAGGAGGTAAAACGTTTCCAAGCTTGTAGCGTCGTGCTACCGCCATATTGGAAAACGTTTGCTTGACTTGTGAGATCACCTGCATTGGTTGGTAACACCGCAACGTTTAAGCGGTGGTTGATTGATTTGAACCAGATCCAAAATACATCAAGGCAAGGGCTTGTCAGTCAAAAACAACCATACCACAGCAATTATATATGGGGAGCATCATGTTCCGCATGACTGACAGACTTATTTGGATATTTTCCAAAGTCCACAAAGCGATTACTACCTGATTTTGATTGGAGTCTGACGCTGGGTTCGCAATTAAGTTGCATTTGAAAAAAATAGTGCAACGGGTGCATTAGATGGTGTAGAAAGTTCAAACTCCGTATTTTGGCTACATGTGCATAAATAATGTTGGTACAGAAAAAAAATTAGAATGAGGGGAAAAAACTAGGTGCTACTGCACATGCGCACCTTCTGGCTGGCGTGTAACACCTCTTTTTCTTTAAGATTATGGCTTAATAACTTCAGTGGTCGAAGCTTAAGTGAAGCCGTGAGCCACGAAATGATGGTGGTAAATGCCCACAAAGATGCACTTTAGCCAAAGATTCACCTTTAAGATTGACCAACGTCCAGCATTTTTTGCAAAAATTGTCTCAAAACTAGAAGAATGCGTAGAAGCATGCGAATGAATCTCTGCCTCTTTGATCTCCATGGAAACCGAACTCTTTTGCAAATATTTGAAAGCTTTTCAATGGTCGCGCTTAGTATTTACTGCTTAACTAAAGGGACATCAAGTAAAACGTTTTCCTTTCTACAGTTTCCATGCCAACACCCACTTGATTGAAACAGTAACACAGAACACTGGCTAAATAACACGTGTTGGATTTCTTAACTTTTACCTTCAAGGATTCCAACCGGCTTTCTGCCAAACTGTATTTTTCCATGCATACCATCAGCAAGGACCGTAACACTCAGAAGCATAAGGCGGATAGAAACGATGAGTCTACAAAAGTAGAGTAGGCCATTTTAATGTGATCGATGACCGTTCCTTTTTTACTATTCTTCAAATGCTCTGTACATTTGAACCACCTCCTGTAAGAATCTGCCAGCAGAATTCAAACGCATCCTGGCTGCTTGATACACATACCTGAGGGTAACAGGAGTACAAAATGCCTCTGTAACATGAATCTGAAGCTGGTCATTATCATTAAATTGTTGCCATTTGCAATTTGACGTTATCTGAGAAACACACTGTTAACGTTTTGCCATCAGAACGTTCTGTGGATACAACAATTTAATTGCATTATTGCCAAAAAGCAAGTCGTGCCAACAAGAATCCGTGCTTGAACAGACTTGAACTGCAGCCTAAGCAAGTAATATTGCTTATGTCTCTAACAATTATTTAAATTACTAATTTCTCTCATTCGCATGTCAAATAAAATTTATTACCGAAACGATAACCAATCCAAAAACATGGCAACAAACCAGCACTCCATCCTGGCATCTACATATGTTCCACATCCCTGCTCCTTGCAAAAGATCCACCCCCTCCCCCTTCCTCTCAATTGAACTTGGACTCGGAACTAGGATTCCATTCAGAAGGAAACATTTCACGTCGAAATCATTAAGATTTCGTCTCATCTTCTGCAGATGAGCAAGATAAGAGCAGCATGTTCGCGTGCACTTCCCCAGAATCTGAACTTGAACTTGGGATTTGCCATCCTGACTGTCTTCATCTTCTCATCGAACACTTAGTATTCCATCCAGGCTTTGTAAAACAGTTCGCTGGGTGTGGGATGGGCACCTCGTGAATTTTCAAGCCCGTTAAGTGCCACCGAGTCAAATGTCAGTACCATTCACGAGGAAGGAAACGTACTCTGGGTTACGTGTGTCCCGACTTAAAATGCTAAATGGACAGCAGGGACTGCATCACCTGCATGAGTGATTTGTCAAGAACGGCAGTTTCTCAGCCCTAGTTCCAATGCCATCCATTTGGAGTTCCTACTACCTGGTGGAAGTCACAGACTTGCATGTACCTAAATCTTAATCAGGTCCTAAAGTTTTGATGGCAAAACACAAGAGCTTGGATTAAGACTCATTGAATTAAGTATTTATGTCAGACTCTCGTGTCAAGAATACCCATTTGAGCATCACAAGCCCGCCTTCAATGACCGATCGACCAGGTGAGTCTTTTCCAAGCCTGACAATTAAGCTTTTGTTATTCACCCCGCAACAAATGCATGCTGCATGCAGCATGTCAAAATCAAAGCCCAGGAGCTAATTGCACTCCCGTGAGAATGCTACATAGCACCTGTAATTAAGAGATGGAGGATGAGGATACACAATGACCCTGGCCCGAACATGTGTTCCGGGTAAATGGCATCGTATTGCCGATGCACTGGCAGCAGAGGTGAGGTTGATTACGATGTTATCTTCCCATCGACCTGGTTGATGCCAATGCCAATATCAGTCAAAAGTTTAGGTCACAAGCATGCATTGGCGTGTAAAGGCCTGACATTTATGGGACAAGTGGGCTTTTTTTGCAAGAGCGGGTGGTGAAACAAAAAGAGTTATTGAAGAAACACCAGCGTGGATAAATACATTAGCAAAAGAAGTACACAATTCACTGCCGAGATTTGTTTCACCAATGGATTGGAGTCTTTACAATTCTTTATTTGCATGCTGGCTCTGAAGAAAAGCTGACGGAGTATGAAAACCTCCTAGTTTTTTTGCACCTAATGACAGAATTGCATTTCATGAAATAGTAGTCTGCTTCTGCAGAATTCTCAGTGAGAAAAAAGGAGTTACCCACCTACCCACGACTTACTGAACGAAAACAACTCATCTTTACGGGAAAACCACAAAGTGACCGCAAGAAACTCCGGATGAAGACGACTGAGAGTTCTGAGCAGAAAAAAAGAGGCAGGGATACAAGCAACACATGTTCTACACTGTATTCAGTGTCAGATCGTCAGATGTTAAGGCCACTTATCATATTTTGCAACCCCGTAACACATATTACTCACCGTTCATGTTTTTATGAAGCGTGCGCTCGAGTTACTTCCTTTTACAAATCGTTTCAAGCTTTGACAGTACAAATGCACTCCCTCATCACGATTTGCAGCCAGGACTGTCATGTTATTCGGTGAATCAAAGTCAAATACCGAATACTCTCCAACATGATCGTGGAGGCAACAAAGAGAACAACTTTCCATTCTCATGTCCTTGCAGGCTGAGCCTTCCGTGCAAGTTTACCTGCCTCACCTGCTCTGCATTTTGCCATTTGCCTTACAGGCTCCGTATTGTATTCGATCATCCTTTATCAGAATGTGCATGGTTAGAACCGAAGCATTCTGACAACATGAGCAGAGGCAAAGTCACCACCTACCCGAAGATTGGATTAAAGGAGGACTCAAGTCGTTTGTACCGTGACTCCCATGGTCTACATCGCGGAAAAAAAGACGAGAAATCCATATTGCTCACCCAAATCCCTCATTTGTTCATGCTTCTGGGGAATTGAGTTTCCCTTGTCTCTTTTACGTCAAGATGAAATGAAATTTTAGAGCGACTGTGTTTATGTGCATGAGTTCTGTATAAAGTTGTGTGTGAATCTGCGCAGATGAGGAAAGCCAGCTACGGTTGAATTAAATCCTCAGAAGTACGCACTGAAGTAAATTGGGGTTACAATCTTTAATTGCAATTACGGCTAATTCCTACCATTTCTCAGCAGCATTCCTTAAAACTAATTCCAACGCTTGTAAGAATAAGAATCCTCGAAAGTGTTTCTACGCTTGTTACTCCCATTTGACTTGCAACTCGATCCTTGCTCTCGTTTCTTGGACTGAAATTAGCCCGGCACGTACTCAGCAGGTGTGGCAGGTGGAAGAGCAAAGGCTCATTCTTCAATTACTGGATTGAAGAAAATGACAGTGACGGAGACCGGGTGCCGTGAGGCCGCATGTCAGGGCCTGTGGGGAGGTAAGCCTGTGCGGCAATTTTGAAAGATGGCGGAGGGTGGTAAGAAAGTGACAAGATGCTGAGAGTGTCAATTAGACAAAGGAACAAGAATGAGGGACCAAGCACGTAAAAGTCCTTGAGTACGTGTTGGAGGGCATGAGGAAAGGCACCGTTGATGTGACTTACTCACGTCTTTGGAACACTCACGTGGTGAAATACGAGACTAAGGGCTTGAATGTTCAAGAGCTGAAAGTTAAAGAGGGAGATGGTGTACTAAAAGAGGAACCGGGACGGAAAAGACATGATTATTAATAATAATGAGGAATGCGTGCCCCCAACGTGGAAATTATCACCAAGCGGTGAAAGCAAGAGAAAAGGCGGCTTTTACAAGATTAAAGGTGACAGGAGTTCGGTATGCATGCTACGCACGCGCGTGATCTCGATTCTTTACCTTGCCCTAATCAATCAAGGGGTGAAGGTGTGCATCCTTACCTGCAAATTAAATAGCTGTTGGATTGCTTGGTATTGCTGGCAACAAGGGCAGATTACACGCAATTCCGACGTGGATCGTGTTCATGTGGTCCAAGAGTCAAGGTTCAATCTTGTTTGGAATTCTTCATGTTCTGAGTACAGATTATGACGGGAGACTAGGACTCCAAGTCAAAAGCACGGTGTAATTACCTGAGTTTGGAGTTTGAATTTGCAAGTGTTTTTGGACGTTGTATGGTTTCATTCACGTCTTGCCAGGATCTGAAATCTGAGACGCGAATTTGGAGGCGTTTCGCAATAGTTTCTTTACACCTGCCTGGGAGACAGATGCGAGAAGCTGTGATTTGCTTCTGATAGAATACAAATGAGTACGTGGATCCTACTTGGACTAGTCTACGTCTCTGAATTGAAGAACGCGAAGTTTTGGTTCCACGAAAGATTTCAATGAAAGTATGAATTTTCATGTTCGTACAACAATATCCTGATACTTGACCGAAATCTTGTGATGAACCTAACTTAGTGACGCATCTTAAATGTTTACAAATCTGGGACTTGGAATTGAGATTTGGGATTGGACATACCGAACACGCTATTCTCTGATCTGAATACGAACAATTCAAAGTTCAATCAAGCCTTTGAAAATTTAGAAACAAGGGAAATGAACTGGAAACCGGGTCACTAATTTGCAGAAATCAACTGTGCCAAATTGCACCAAATGTTTTGTCAACGACTGTGGTCTCAATGCCTCTGATTCAAAATTCTGCTATAATTCTGACATGGTTTGGCTCTGATTAGGACTTGGTAGTAAACCACAATTGTGGATGGATACTTATCGTTAAATTAGCCCTTTTCTGCACAAAGTAGCCCTTGTTAGGCACAAGAACCGCTTGTTGACTAGCCTCTGACTTGTGGTTTCGTCTCAAATTGTCCTTTGGCTGCACCCTACGACTTTTTAATGCCATAAGGACTAGAGCACGGGAGATTACAAAAAATTGCACCCCGTACTGGAAATCAGTACAAATGTCGGTCTTTACAGGTAAACAAATAAACTACGATTTTGAAGCCTTTTGGACTTTTGGTCCTGACGATAAAAAATGGTTGACTTTCATCATTAACTTACAAAAGGCTTTTACACGGAATGAAACTTGCTATCCTTGCCTCAGGAGCTTGTCAGCGAGTTCCTTAATGGCGTTTACGATAAACAAGAGCAACTTACGCGATGCACGCATCGCAATAGCAAGCAAGTCAATCAAAAGTCAACAGCGAGTCAGTCAAAGGTCTGAGCACGTAATTGGTACAAGGAATTGGCCACACAGCATCTTTTTCAGCAGAGTGTGCATATTTCAGTTACTCTCAGTGAGTCACTATGTCATGCTTGGCCCTCAAGTTCAACTCTTTGAGAGAGACTCGACAAAGGATTTGATTGAGGAAGAGCAGTGATGTAACCAGCTTGCAGCTGGTTTCACAACATCAGGGCGATGAATCAGGTAAAACCTGTGAATTAAATTAAGTCAGGTATATTTTCTAACGGAAGAACCAGTTTCAGTCCACGCATCAATCCAAATTATTGAATGGTTTCCTCATCCACAGTTGTTCAGGATCTTCAATTCCTGCAAGTTCAATCTGACTGAGAGTTGGTGGTTTTGGCATTCACAGTTCTCGTGAATGCAAAGCCTTCGACAAGAAGTTCGATAAGTAAGTCTGCTCCCACGAAGATCGTAAACCATTTGACCTGTGATTTTTCTTCACCTCACGTACATGCAGTCCTGTCTTAAACGGATTGCTTGATGCTTGGGCCAAGTTCATGTGAATAAGGCTCGTGAAACCAGAATTGGCTGAATTATAAGTAGATTTGGTATTTGTGACTCTAAATCGCCGATGCGAAAGTCAAAATGCGATTCTAAGGCAATTCATGCCCCATTTACAGCATTCTGAAGCTTAAAAAGGCAGTACCAATTTCAATCGCCAATGGGTAAGAGCGAGTTAACTGTGATCAGGCCTCAGATGATTCTTCTAATAGATTTTGTTTAATGAAGGTCATCGTGATAAAATTACGCCAAACAAAAGAGAATTCAGGTGTAGAGGCAATCTCCGCATCAGTTGATAAAATTGGACCAATGTTATGAACCCTTGCAATTTGGCCGCAGCCTTAAATGCATGGTCGCACGATGGGAGAAACCGTTCCTAATGTTTGCATGTTGTTTTAAATTCATTAAAATTCATGTGACGTTGCACCCAATTTGTTCTACGTGAAGATGGTTCCGTTTAATTCAGATCAATCTATGAGATTATTCCTTTCTTCTCAGATTCGCGCCCTGCCAGAGTATACATCAATCGGCAGAGAATAGACTGAATAGAAATTACTTTGCATAATTCAACCATTTGTAAACCACAACCACCCTGATCAATTATTCACACCTGTGGATTGAATCAGCCTGAGGAATAGACGCGAAACCATGAGTCAAACTTAATTGCTTGGACCCAAAGATTTTCTGCTAGCTACTGAGAAATTGACAGAGTCAAACCACAGCAACCATTCAAATTGCCTTTCTGACTATGATTCGGCACTTCAGCTGCTCTTAGCTTCCCAGTTCCTGAGGGTCAAATCCTTGTGGCCAGGTTGAAATCCCCAAAGTTAGCGGAAGTCGGCAAAGGTAGGCTAGAAGTAATGCAAGGGAAAGGTGATGTGGCCCTTACTAATCACTTGAATCTTCTGATGGCTTGTTCTGTGAAATAATATTCATCTCGCGCAGTCAGATCAATCAAGTGACTCCTCCTAACTACCGTCAACTCATCTCATTAATCATCAGATTATACCAGCCCTTCACCTGATCATGTTCATCTGCATGCTGCTGTTTGAACGAATAATTCAGAGGGTCACACCTTCCTCATGTCAGAACTGAGTCATTAACACCAAGTCCAGGGACTGAGAGAAATTAAGGCAGTACTTACATGCGTCTTGGTCACATTTTGGATGAAAATTTGATGAAGGGCTTCTCTGCAGTGTTGTTACTTGAGGGAATATTGCGGTTAGGAGATTTAACCTGTAATGTAACAAAGACAGTGAGAACTCAATGGAAGAAAAACTCGGACTAACGAATCAAAACGCTTTTTTATGTTTTCGACTGCATTCCAACCTATTATGACTCGAAGTTCGGTCCTGTGTCATGTAAAATGGACTGGATGGCTGTTGTCATGGTAATCGGTCAGATATTTCAATTTCAAGAATTAAAAGAGCACAAAGGAAAATTCCTCTTGGATTTGAACTTGTCCTGGTTACATGGAGCACGTGGATATGTTGGAAATTGGAGAAACTTCCACATCAAGTAGTACATTAACCAGATCGTAATTTGAGAGGAGCAGCGCTACAGATGATGTGCACTCAGGTGGGAATGGCGGTTTGCAGGTGAAAATGAGTGGAAGTAAAAGATTCATTTGCCAGGTCGTAAATCCTCTCGCAAATTCGTTACACAAATCATCACAGGTGTACATTGGAAGAAAAGTGTAAAGAAAATTTCACCGCCAATTGCCCTGGGGCTACGTGAGCTATTGCGGCTCAATGCTCACACGAAGTAAGGACTGGGGCAAACAAATTGTTAATTCAAAGTTATTGTTTGGAAAATCGCGGTGGAATGTTGCAGGTCAGGATGGTCTTTTCGGAAGTACCTGTAATACAGATTAAAACAGATTCCACTTGCTCCACGACCTTGTTAACTAAAGCGATTAAGGCGACACGCATGATATTGCCGGAATTAGAGGCGTCAATGGCATTCTGACACGCTCATTCAACATTTAATGTTTAACTTACTGTTTTACGTTCATTTGTCTCTGCAACATTTTGGCTTTGATTGCAACTTGGGATTGGTCATGGCTTGGCACATCATTTCACGATTGATACGCTTGTTGTTTTATGGCAGACGGTGTCTGAAGGGCCTGCCTCTGATAAACAAGTAGCTACTTTCAAAAACCTACCAAAAAACCAGCTACCCGGTACTTTTTGTACCCTGAACCCTGATCTTGTGACCTTTTCAGTCGTTCAATTTGAATTTGAAGCCCTGATTCCCCTGCTTGGGAATGAAATCTGTAAAAAGCTCCCAGATTCCAAAGAAATTTAGTCAACCATAACTTTGAACTTGTGCCATCCGACCGAGCCTTTGAAAGCACCAAGTCATTACTGCTAAATCCACAGAAGAAGCTCATAATTTTTCCACGAATTTATGACATTCGTGACGATTCCTGGTGGTCTGATGACAGCGAGTGGTTTCAATCAACCCCTTCCCCGTTTGGGTCACGAGAACTCATTTCATTTACGACAGTAATTAATTAAGGAGGTAGCCTCATGCAGCCTTTTCTGCACCCACAAGTTTCCCTTTTGCTCACGATTTCGGAACACCCACTGATTCCATTAGTTTTAATGACTAATTAATTTGCGACCTGTCATACTTAAATCTCCCCTCTGACATGCGCAAAGACTTGTAACTCTTCAAGGGTCCGTGTCACTCACACAAGCGAGCTTCCGGAACTTGAGCAGTTGCTGAGAGACAAGTTTTAGGTCTTAATTCTGAACTGAACCAAAACTTAATGTCAGGAAAGGTGCCATGTCTCAAGGGCATGATGAATGATCGGATACTTAGCAGCATAGCAGTTAATCTGAAACCGGCGCAGTTATATTGCTTGCAGACCTGCGCATTGACGTAATGAATTCCTCCTTTTAGATGTTAATGCAACTGCCTCCATGTCACTTTAAATTATTTCAAGCCAGTAGTTTAAACACTTCAAAAGTTCTTGTCTTCAGGTCAACAGTGCAATTAAGCAGACCACACTTGAATTGAAACGCCTTGTTGTCATTACTGCTCTTAAAGGAAGAATTTCGATCATCTGGTCTTATGCGTTACGAGCATAACAATCTAATGGCGGCTTGATACATCTAAGCTAAAAAATGCAAGTTTAAGCTAATTGCTTCAAATGAAATTCAAAATGAATTAACGCTAGTTACACAGAATGTGCATCACTTAATTTACATGCTAATTCTCACCATCCCTCGAAGCAGACTTACGTCGTGCTGCAAAGAAATGGAAGGTTGAACAAAACCTAAAGAATTTTAGCTGGTTTAAAGCGCAAACGCTTACCACAGAACTAATGCCAATAGCCCTTTCTAAGGTCAGGTCCGAATTTTAAAACAAAGGACAAGTAAGCATAGTACCGACAATACCGCGTGAATTTTTGATTTAATTTGTTTGAATGCTTCAAGTACTCATAAAGGATTCAAACCTCGTTAAAAACTCGAACTTCTAGATTAGGATTAAATTGCCATGAAAGTCGGACGTTAAGATTCCACGAAAGCCACGCCTTCATCCCGAGCTGGTAATCATCTGCTCAGGTCAATCAAGTTGGCATTTTGGCAGCTTTGTTTACTAGACAGCAAACAAGGCGCATGCGTCAGAGGGAGCACAGCTTGATTTGGTAGTTAGGCGCAAATTATTAATTGCTCAGAGTCGTGCCCATATGAGCCACGACAAAGGAAGGAGAAACCGTGCTTGAAAACGATCTTCGTGAGTCTTAAGACTGATTACACGCCCGGAAAGCTGTTTTATTCCAAGTCTTTGGTGCTTCTGTTTCGCAGCGGTGTTTTGATCATAAGATGCGCAGCATCCTTGAACTGGTCTACCGGTCTTGCATACGAATGAGGGAGGTTGGAGGCTAGATTGAATTTGAACAGGTTCACTAACCGTTCTTCAATGCAACGGTAAAAACAAGATTCCTGAGAACTCATCCAGTAGGATGCTACGATGTAAGACTGAACTTTGAGTTGCATATGAGCAAGCATTTTTTCTGCGTCGCAGTCCAAAGTGAGATGTCCGATGATTGACTTTCTCTCGAACTTTCTCCGGTCAGTTTCCTCCTGGAGGACTGGGCATAACTGTAGAACAGTAGAAAACAAGTGAGTAGATTGAAAGACTGAGCCTTTTTTGACCCGAATGTACTTTTGCCTTTCCAGCTCCTACTACTGATATTATACATAGGATGCAGTAGTCCAGTAGTACATGGCCTTGGCCGGGGGCGAAGGCCCCCTCCCCCTCACATGCGCAGAGGAGGATCACCTTACCCAATTCAAAATGGGGATCCTATGCAGCATGGGCTCCAAGTCCCTAATAATCCTCAACAGCCTCAAGGCATACCAATGGCACATCCACCACCTCAAGCACCAGGAGGTCAGAACCAATTCGCCCATAGAAGGATACAGTTCGGACCACCGAACCCTAAGTTCCGGGGAAAGCATCCACACCCGCACTTCAATCTAAGGAGGCCACCTCCAGCTCATATGAGGCCTCATTTCCCTAGAGGGCCGCCGTCACCACCGCAGATGAACCCTCCATTACCAAGTGGGGACCCTAGACAGGTAACATGTCATCAAAAAAGTACTGCTTTGTCAAAAGCGAGTAAATCTTTTGAAAAATTTCCAGCAGCTGATGACTTTTGTGCCCTTTTGTTTTTAGCAAGTACAACAACCTGTTGCCAACCCCCCGGCTCAAGTATCAGTACCTTTGCCACCAAGTCAGCCTCCGTCTTTGGAACCTACGAACCCCAATGGTTTTAGGATTCCTTTGCCCAATGGTGGAGTTCATCATGTTCAACCGGTTCCTCCAGCTCCAGGCCAGCCAATGCCAACTTTCCCAAGTCAGCCAATGGGAAATTTTCCAAGTCAGCCAGTGCCAACTTTCACAAGTCAGCCAGGTCAAGAAGCATCTTTCTCAAACAATGAGCGTGTAGTGATCAAGTACAATCAGCCAGGTCCCATTGGTTTCCACAATCCTCCAAAGGTAATCCTTAAATTGGAAAAAAACACCTTAATCATGTAAGCAATGATTTAACGGCAGTGGTACAATTGAAAAAATCATTTCCCAGATTACTTACGGTGGACCTCCTCCAGGAACAATCATTCATGCCAATATCGAAAAGGGCCCTCATGAGACTCCAGAGACTCCAAAGATCATTCAGGTACATTTGCCACAACCCCTGCCAGGTCAAGAGGTGCCGTCTCAGAACATCGTCCAGATTCACATTTCAAGCACTCAAAAACCACCTACTGAAGTCAAGGATTTTGCCACCGGGTCAACTTTCAAGCCTCCGGTAGACATCCTAACGAAAGATGAAAACATTCCACCTAAGCCTTTGTACGGACCCCCGCCAGAGTACCCCAACACAGAGTACAGGCCCAGTGAAAGTAAGCCCGTCCCACATGAAGCGCACCCTGGTGACCATGACCGTGACAGACCTGATAATTTCGAAAGACGGCCCGATGAGGACGTTGACTCACCCAATTCATTCGAAGTCCGTGACAAGTACGACGAGGAGCATGGGAAAACCGCCTACGGCGACGAACCTCCCCGTAGACCTGTCGGCACTCACTATAACAAGAACGAACAGTTCAGACCAGATTACAGCAACGAAAGAAGGTATCCCAGTAAATGGAACTCACGCGACGAGGATCGAAGTGATTACAGAAACTCCGAGCCAGACTACCATCCACCAGACGAGTATGAAAATGACAGACATCGTATCCATGACGACCATGACGAGCCTGAAAGGGACAGAGACTTTCACAGAGACAGGGATCATGACCACAGGGACCGGCACGACCATCGCGAGCATCATGACCGTGACCGTGACCGCGAATCAGGACCTGACCACGCGAATCCAAACAGGGACGAGGAGTACTTGAGAGAGCCACTCAGACGGTTGGAGGAACCTCACAGAGACTTGCCACCCCAGACAGGGTTCGACTACAAGGCAAGTGGTAGCATCGGTAGGCCAAACTACGGACCTTCGGAGCCAGAAGTAGCACCTGTGAAGAAAGTTTGGGGTGAGGATCGACCACCAGTTAAGGAAAAGGAACCAGAGGTCAAGTACTCTCAGCCTGATCCGCTTTACCATGCTGATGGGGAAACAGTCAAGAATTCCGCCGAATTGCACTATCAGAACCCTCCTCCAAGATATGACAACAGTTTCAGTAATGATTTCAAAAAAAGTAGGGTTTCCTTAAGGAATTGTTGACTAATTATTTGTTGCATTTATAATTTAAGTCAAGTAACACCTTCTATGGTTAACTTTGCAGATAAGGACAAGAAGTACCACAGTGGAGAGGAAACCCACAAGAAACTTCCATCACCTTTGATTGCTGGTGCTAACCCTACACCTGAGGAAGTCCTAGCTGCCCTTGGTCTTGATCAAGGGAGCCCTACGGCTCCTATTCCTGAAGAAAAGATCGTGAATTACGGACATTACAAACCGTACAGTCTGATGGATTACATCAGGTCACAGCTGAGGGATAAAGAACACGTTGGCAAAGACAAAGAAGCTCTGTTTTCACGTCACGGAGAACTGCCAACACCCGCCTACAGCCATCCACATTCTGAAGAGCGGCCGTTCAAGCAACCACTTGGTCACCGAGAAGAGCCTAATTACAGACCCCACCATGACGAACCACCAAGACGAGGTTTGTATGACGAGCCACCCAGACGTCATTCCGGCGAATCACACAGGGTCCACCATGACGAGCCACACCGGCATGAGGAATCGGCACACAGGCCACATTACGATCAAGTACCACACAAATCCGGTGACAGACCTGGTGCCAGACCACCAACTCATTACAGCGGCCCTTCGAAAGTGCCAGGTATGCAGATTAATTGAAGTTACCGCTCTAACCAATTAATCATTTAACTCACTCCTCTGACCTTTATTTTCTATCCTTTTTGTTAAAGAATTCCCACCCCGAGTCCCACATCATCACGAAGACACAAGCAGAATCGGATACCACCACCCACTTGATTCCTTAGCCAGTCATGAATACTCGACTGTTGCTGATTCCTACTTCCCCAAGTCTGATGGAAAGCACGGGTATCCTCAAAACAGTCCACCTCATTACGGGCCAATCAGAGATCACGACCACTCAGGTCCTGACCACTTCGAGGAGGCGCACAGACGAGGCGGTGGTCCTTACTCGGTCACTCCTTCTTACAACGATGGCTACCCTGTCTACGTCACTGAGCCTGAGCCGATCATTGAGATTATTGTCCAAGACTCTAATGTGACGATGCCACCTCCACCACCTCCTCCACCGACAACTCCTCATCCACCAACTACACCTGAACCAGTCCATGTGTTCTACGTCCAGTACTCTAACAACAACAAGACTCACCCGAATTTGATCCCGGCTGGGTCTTTTGTTAACAGGGGTGGCATTCCAGGAGTTTCGTACGCGCCATTGAACGATCCGGAAATTAGTCTGGAGCGGCCTGTTGCATCTATACCTATTAGGTAAGGATACTTGCTAAATTAGGTCTTTTGTTAACAGGGGTGGCATTCCAGGAGTTTCGTACGCGCCATTGAACGATCCGGAAATTAGTCTGGAGCGGCCTGTTGCATCTATACCTATTAGGTAAGGATGCTTACTAAGCATATGTATTTGGTGAAGTCAGTTACCATGGAAACTGATGATGAAAATTGATTTTGTTTCTCTAGGCAACCAGACCAATACATCTCCGGCAGCAATCCGGTACCCCAACAAGTTCAAGGGCATCAGCAACACCAAAATCAACCCGCACCTCCCGTAACGGTCCTTCAACAGTTCCATCAACAATCGCAGCAGCAACAACCTCAACAACACCAACAACCTCAACAGCACCAACAATCGTCACATCAGCATCCAGTTCAACACATCCAACATGGACAAGTGTCACAGCCTGTTCAATCTCAGGCTCACTTCGTGCCACAAGACCCTACGCAAACGACTACATTGAGGTCCATCATTCGACCCGACGCGAACGAACACACCTCTCAACGGGCTGGGTGTGACCTTTGACCATCCCCCAAACCAAGAAGTATTGTTACAAAACCATCTGCAAAATTTCTACGAACAACAAAAGCAGCAACAACAACAGCAGGCGCAGATCAATCAGCAGTCTCAGCCACAACAGAATTTCGGACAACAGCCTCAAGGCGCTCAAGGAGGACAATCCTACGTCCAACAGCCTGTTCAGCAACAACAAACTTACTTTCAGCCTCAAGCAATCAACGCAACAGCATGTGCAACAGGGCTTGCCTCACCCGTCGGCCGCTGAATTCAGCAGTGTAATAATGTCCCATTCTGAGCCCCAAAGGCAGATGTTGCAACAATCGCAGCAACAACAACCGCAGCCACAAATACAACAACAGCAACCTCATCAACAAATCCAGCAGCAGCCCCATCAACAAATCCAGCAACAATCTCAGCCACAGGCACAACCTACCTTGCCCACACCGATCATAGCTTACCCTTACGGTCACCCGCTTCAGCACCAACAGCAGCCCCAACAACAGCAACAGACCCCTCAGCAACAGGGCCCGCAGTACTCCCAAGACCCTGCCGGTTCCGCGTCACAACAGTACCAATTCTTCCAACAACCTGGTGCTCCATACCCCAATCCTACCGGCCAATCCTTCGGAGTCAATCCTCAGTTTCCCCAGCAACAGCAATCAGGTCAACAATCGCAACAGGTCCAGCAATTCGCCCCAAGCCCTCAATACCCTCAAGGGAACATGCAAAACCAATATGGAGCAAACCCCTTCCAGACTCAGTTCCAACAAAAGACGCTGCAGACTCCGAGCGACCCTGACACTGTAAACGATCCCACATGGACACAATGGAATGTCCAGCAACAAAATCAACAAACCTGAGCAATACTCTGCAAACTCGGATCAAAACAACAATCAGCAAAACACCTTCCAACAACGAGCAGATCACCAGACTTTCCAGTTCCAACAGCCCTTCCAGCCCAGTCCCCAGGTCAACCCTAACATGGACACGATGATGCCTCCAGCCCAGTCAGAATTCGTCGCACCTTTCTCCAACATGCCCATTAACAAGCAAACCCTCTTTGACCCGAACCCAAGACCGTTCGATCCACCCACCACCCAACCTTCATTCGGTGAACCAATGGGGGAGATGCCCAAACGGAGGAACAGTTACGACAACATCGGCATGAGACCACCAGCGGGCCCTATGACCCCAGGGATGGGCATGGCTTCATCGCCACTCATCTTCAGCAAGCGCATGGGCATGGAGGAACTTGGCTCCTATGGTGATCACCAAGGCAACCCTGCTGAAGGCCACCAATCTGCTCCAGCTCCAAGCTCTGTCGAAAGGTCTGACCTACCGCAAGGTCACCAGCAAACTTACGAGCAAAACATGTTTCAGCTCCAGCCGGGAAATTACCAAGGTTCCGCACAAATAGCCAATACACAATTCAACCAAGAGGCTAACGCACAAACGCAACAGAAGGCAATGCCCAAACTACCCGAAGACGTTCCTGATGACCTCAAGCAACAGCTGATCAATTCCGGTATCCTTGGAAACGCCGACATCCAGGTACATAGTTTTTAACATGCTTCAGGCACGGTACCCCTACTCCTCTTCTATTTCACATTTTCCCATCAGAAAGCAGTAATAGAGCAACAATTACCCTTTCAGGTCATCAATTTCGACGAAAACCTCTTCAAGGAGCTAAGCGAC
>VRMD01000501.1:0-25640 GCA_009872375.1 Sminthurides bifidus
GACATCATGAAATTTTTCTCCTTTTGCTTAATAAAACGCTCACCTTATTTCCAAATCCACTCGAAACAAAAATCATCATTCCATCAACTATGCTCGCCTACCACCGCCAAGCCGATCTACGCCTACAAATGTAATCATCTAATCATAATCAGTTTTAATGTCCCGATCTGACTAATGCTCCAATCATCTCCAAATCTCCACTTCCTTAGACCACCTTTTAGCCGCCAGGTGGCTACGGATCTATACTTTGCATCGGATCCGAGCCAAGAAATCAGATGAATCTTGATCAAACTAAAACTTGAACAGTACCGATCCCGCCCATCAGGGGATCGCCGCCTTGTCTAATGTGAATTGATGCAGAGGAAACCTGTCGTAAATGGCACAACTGCTTCACCTAATTATATGACTTGGTACAGGGAAAACTCGCAGACGCAAAACCTAAAATTTCCATCAGCTTTCTTTCCCCAATAACATGAAGAAGGAAAATCTGACCGGCAAGAAAAGGAACTTGCTTTGGAATACCATTCGCTGGCAAATCGACCTTGCTCCATGGGTTGGTAGCAACCTTAGCGGCGAAATGTAAAAATTTGAATCCAACTTTATAGATGATGACACTAATTACTGGGTCATTTAAAGAGTAAATTACAGTGAGTTCACGTTCAGCTAATGACCTCCCTGATTTTAGTTTGTATGCGGGAACGCGTTCATGTTTACTTTAAAACTTGCACTGATTGAATCTAGTACCTAATCCACCGCATCACATCTCAGCTTTGGCCAGCCAACCTGCTCTGCCATTATCATTATCATGTTTGATTGTAATGAGGATGGAGCCAAAGTCTGCTATCCAATCACCTGTGAGAACAAACACCACTTGCAGAAATCAAAGGACGCTGCGCTGCAGCCAGCACTTAATAGTGAGCTCGCTCTCTTTTCCCAGTCTGGACTTAAGCGTCGGCCACGAATGCGCGAACAACAAACATTACAAAACCGGGACCGCTTCAAGGACCGGAATCTCGAAGAAAAATTATGCGTCGTCCCACCAGTAGTAATTTAGTTGAGCCTACGGCAAGCAAATTTTCACACTACCGTCTAACCGAATCATTTACTTCAATCAACATCACGCGCTAGCTTCGCAAATTCTCACACCTTCGAATCCTTCCACCGCTGGCCAATAAATGTCGGATACCACGGCAAATCAGAGAGGAATTCGCCTATTAATGCCTACGCGCTAGACAGCATTGCACGTAATGTCACTGCCCAGACGATCAAGACAGATTTTATCTCCACGACCAGAATGCAGATTTGCGAATCACTCCCGTTCGTTAAATCATCCACCTGCGCTGGCTGCAATACGCATTAGACCTTTTTCATTCAGACTTCCAATTAAAGAGCAGGTGAACCACGAGGAGCAGGTGACCCATTAGGTCAGTGAAAAGTTTTCCTTGCTTAATTCAACCGCCGAGGCAGGAAGCAGGAATTGTGAACCAAAAGCTGCCACTTAGAAGCTACAAAAGCGGTTTTTCTACAATTCCAATGGTCATCCTTTACGACCTCCGGCTGATTTTTAAGTGATTTCATTTAACTTTAATTGAATTTCGTGCATAATTTTATCAAGCAAGTCTGTCTAGCTGCCTTCAATCCCAGGGTTCATTAGTTTCATCATGGTCTGTAAAAGCACTCGAATAATTCATGTTTCCACCATATCAATTCACGATCTAGCAAATGATACTGCCCCTAAAATTGAATTTCATGCATAATTTTCTCAAGCAAGTCTGTCTAGCTGTCTTCAATCCCAGGGTTCATTAGTTTCATCATGGTCTGTAAGAGCACTCGAATCATTCATGTTTCCACCATATCAATTCACGATTTAGCAAATGATACTGTCCCTACAACAATTTCTTTGAGAAAAAAACGGCTTCAAACGTAGAAGGAATCGTAGACTACAACCTATAGAAATGTGATTCAACAAATTTATAAAATCAGGAAAAGACCTATGTTTTTACAGCCGAACTAAATCACAAGACATAAAATGAAAGCCCCACAGCTGAGTTGAAAGAAAGGGAACCATTCTCTGTATGTACTTAAAAATTAAGTCATCATAAAATCGTTTACGTAAAGGAGGAATCTTGCCATCTTCATGGCATCGCGTGTTTATAAAAAGTCCTACGGGGAAGTCGGTGCCAATTTAGAGCTAAAACATCTTCACCGCAGTTGCAGTTTGGCATAAAACTTGTGTACATAGTCCTATGCAATCTCAGCATCATCTGCTGCTCTTTCAACAACAGTTGCAAGTGAATTTGTAAATTTTATATAAACGTAGCAAACTAGCAAGTGCGTGGGCACAAACCCATAAACACAAGGAATTGATGAAACTTCGACAAGGACTTCTATGCACTACTTGCTTGGTTCAACTTCAGGCTGAATTCTCACAGTAATAAACATGTCGTGAGCTAAAAAATCTATCTAGTTTGAAAAAAACTCTACTACAATTTTCCTCAACTCATCCATTCAATGACTACCACCCATGATTTAGTGTAGGTGCAGTCAGAGCCACTGGTTAGAAAACTGAAGCTGCTAATTTGAATTTTAACATATGCTCAAAGTCTACGGTTCAATCTTGAGTGAATCTGCAGCTGAAATACTCAACGTTAAACAACATCACTTGGACCAGAGCCAAGATAACGTAAAGTGAATGCAGTTTTTAGTTTTTTTCACCCACCGCTATAAAAATACTTTGGTACTCACACACGCTTTGCTTTCGTTCATAAGAAAATGAAAGCATAATTCTCTAGCTCTTTCCATCTTTCTCTCGCTAACTCTTCAAGGAAATTGACTCATAGGCAATTTACTACAAGCTATACACACTGCCGTACTTCAGACAGTTCTGTGAATGACAACGTTGTAAAGCTTCCAGCTTTAAGAGGCAATCATAAATATAAATAAGAGTGCAGGGGGTCGACAATCTGCGCCGGAAATTATGAACAGTCATGAGGCTCTAAGTGTATCGTTCACACGTAGTAATTTCAAGAGCTTCGCTAAAAGAACCCGTTCATTAGCACTCTGAGCTTCAGTCTTCGGATACCAAGACCTTGAGTTTCTAGCGCTGCTAACTGCAAGATCATTTCTAATTGCAGATGATGCGATTAAACCTCGATTACATCAGTTTAATTATAAGATAATTGAGTTGTTACTGGTATCGACTTACCAAGATGTATTCTCGTATGCTGGGACAGGTAGGAACTATTAGCGAATGCTTTGGAGCATTGGGAACATTTGTAGGGCTTGGCTTCCCTCATGTGGATCTGAGTATGGAGCTGCAAATCTGCTTTGGACGTAAATATCTGCAAAGACACAAAATCAAAACACTTGTTAGATTTTCCATAAAACTGTGCATGCTTAATTTTTTTTCAATCTTTTACCGAGTTGCATCAACAGTTTCAAAATTGCAGCCCTAAGCATGAAAACAATAGACTTGCGGTGCACCTTCAGTGCCTTGGTATTGAGCCAAAATTACTCTTCCCCAAAAAATTTTTACGACTGACCAAATGCCGAACTACTAACCTAGCACCAACACTAACTTGCTACCCACGACTAAGTTCCAGTATGACGAAGCATAGCCAATGTTCGAACGAAGATTTGTACCGTGCTCATAATCCATGTCTAGACACAAAACATGGTCGCATGGTGGATTCGACGATGGTCCGAGACGAGTTAAGATTTTAAGGGTGGAAGAAGAAAAATTGTTTGTGTTTGAGCAGTGAAAATTGTGACGGGATGACTAAATGGATTATGTACATGTATTTATGAGTTCATCACAGCTTGAGAGACAAAAGGCTCTGAAAATTGAGATTCTTCCACACACATGTTAAGTAGTAATCAAGGAAAGTTGTAATTCTCTTCTCCACACTCATTTGTCAAATGTTATGAAAGCATCAAAAATTCAAGGCCGACTATTAATTTTACCCACAGGACCAAAACTCCTTCCATTTCATACACGAGCTGAAACGAAAACGAATCCCCGTAAAAGTGCTTCGAAAAACACAACCAAACTCATTCAGTCAGTCAGCCGACCGTTCGACGTCTACCTGTCTATCTTACACTTGTGATGGATTCTCAAACCTCAGATCTTCTTCAGCTCAAGAACTCTACAAGCGCTTACACCATGTACGACTGCCAGCCAAGCTAGCAATCTTCCTCTTGAACGCAATGCAACAAGTGCGGTTCGAACAGAAGGATGCAACAACGTCTGGATTGCAGAAACTTTTTAGTTGTTTTAGCTTGCAAACCTTGGAAGCGTTCCAAAGAACACGGAAACCTTTACAGTTAATAGAAATTTGTTCAAGCGTCCAAGCTATTATTGCTTCGAATGATTGTGTTTCTGTGAAACCACACATTTGGAAGAAGGCTTTTTAGTCCGGCATAAATTTCTTCCCAGCTGACATTAAGTGCGAAGGAATTAACCACCGTGAAACCACGGACGCGAGCCGCTTCCCATTACGACAAATACCCCATAATCGCAACAAAGTGCTGTCGCCAGCACCACATCCGGCCCGTAATTATCTTAATCGGACGCCAGTTCTTCAAAGCCGGTGTTACCCGCTACCGATCGGAAGATCAACACCAGGAATTTTCCAGTTCCACAATCGGCAATCCCCAAAGATAGTCTGAGTGTTATGTACTAAAGGATTATCCAAGTCCCACAGTTTCCATGACAACAGGCCCATTACTCCTATTATCGGCACATAAGGCTAACCCCCACCTCCTCTTGAACTATCAACTTCGATAATGGTTACATATGGCAACGCTGGCGTTCGAAAAGTGTCCAAAACTCTTCTTTCATCTCTGCATGACGCCTTGAAAAAACCCACCACAGAAGGTGTAATTGCAGACCATAAATCAAATATAAAGTACGAAGTGGGTATTAATTATTTTTTTTCTCATCATCACCCATGTAGCTTTGTTGAAAAAACCTTGCGCTCAAAGTAGGCGGGATTTTCCTTAAACCCCTTGAGTTGGTGGAGAGAGAGAGAGAAAAAAGCCACATTATTATACACAAATTCAACTTTATCACGCCAAGGTTGCCACCAACCCTTGAAAAGTTCCAACGCTTCTTCACACCACCTGAAACCTCTTCTTTTTGCTCAAACAGCCCTATGCTGAAATAACCACGCGGGTGGAACTAACAAGATGTAGTAGATGAACGAGTAGTAGATAGTGGAAGTGGATGAGCGTTTCCAAATTATTTCTTCCTCTCGCCCTCTCTTCCGTCTTCAGATTCCCACTATTACTATTAGCCTTGTTGTGTGCAAAAAGCAACCTTCTTGAAAAAGCCGCCCAGTATAAACTCCGTATCGTACAAACATCACAGTGGATATTACGTACACACGAGTTGTTTGTTTTAATCGTCGTGCTTAAAACATCTCGCCATATAGCGTTAGTCCCCTCCACTGAGTGAAACTAATTTGACGGATGGAACAAATACGATAATGCGCGCAAGGAGTTGAAAAAGACCAAAAGTCTCAAAACCGTGTGCATTCTCAAGGGCCAAGACTTAATTCTGCTAATACTCTAATTACTTTATTTCTCCTCCACCAGCTAAGGGGAAAGAGGGCGGTGATCCAAAGTAATGTGAGAACCTTGAAAAACTCTTCCAATTTATCTCTACGCAATTCCACACTGCATATCAAACCGATGTCCACCACTTCAAAACCATAATCAGCCCATTTCGAATCTCGTGATTCACATTCGTACGCATAACTATCTCCGAGTATGAGTTCATCTTTCCCTGTGTAAGAAAAAACAAGCTCAATAAAATTTTATCCTGACCATACGTTCCATAAAAACTTGCTACACTTTCCATGCAGATAAGCCATACGCCTTAGTATTCTTATCGCTTTATCGCCGTAGAAGTGACGATACATGACGTGGAAATTTACGTAAAGAAAAGCTGGAAAAACTAAGAAACAAAAGGAACTTGATACACGCATAATTCAAAGGATAATAACCTCGTTAATGATGATGTGAAATTTATGCGTCAGTCTTTTTCTGAACTAACTGTCTTCAAAACCAGACACAAGTTTGGAGAAAAAACTTGTCAAATCAGTACATGAGCAAAAGCTGCAATCTCAGCTCTTCATTATCAGAAAAGATGATGGATTCCACCTTCATTTAACCATAAAGACATTGATACCAAAGATATGGAACCACCAGCTGGACCCTGAAACACAGCCTGTATGACCACATCATTACGTGGTGACCTTGAAGTCCCTTGACTATAACCCAGGAACCACCAACAATGAACCCTTTGTAGCTTGTGCAACCTGCCGAACCTTTCCTGAATCTAAAAAAGTAACCCTCTCGATCCAACTTCAAACCCTTTTTACCTGCTTCACAGTTTTCAGCTACTACCTGTTCGATAACTTTCCAATCTGTTGGAAGCTGCTAACCCTTTCCCTGGTCCTGGAGCCTGATCCGATGAAAAATTAGCTTATCCAGAAAGTGAAATTAAACCCCTTAAAATCTCTCTCCAATCTAAACATCTAACCCATTCCCTGCCGCGATACCGGATCAAAAGCCCATACTTCCACAAAAGAATCATTCAGCTATTACTTCCCGATTTCAAAAACTTGGAAACAAGAATCCCTTTGTAACAAAGTTTCAAGTCCCTTCTGCCCCAAGTTTGATAGAACACAACCCTTTACAAAAGCCACAATCTTCCTTCAAGCACCTCCGAAACAAAGCAGAAGCTGTCAAATGTGACCCAAATTTACCTGCTGACGATGATGAGAGAATTGATTTTTTTTACCACACCCCGCCACATGAAAACCCATAGATCATTCCATCATGAACTGAGTGAATGAGACTCACAAAAAATGAAATCGAAAGGACTTTTCAAAGATCGTAACGGCCGACTTCACTTCATCACGCTTGCCTTATGCATCTCCATAAACTTGAGGATTCCTTCAGGACTGCTTCCAGAATTATGAAATCCATTCTTTCCAACACCACCACACGAGACTTCAAAAGACGCTAGCAGCTGGAACCGATGTAAGATCTTTCTATCTCCATCAAGCTCAAAAGTGAAAACAAAAGGAGAGTCAACATTGCATTACCATTCGCCCTTGTTTTCTTTCCAGGTCTTCCAGATTGAACTTGATACAATGCAAGCATCATTGGACGTCGTGAATCAAACTTTGAGAAAAGACAAGACCCTGGATTTCAATTTCAAGTACCTCCAAAGGTTTAATAGAGAGTCTCGTCCTCACCTCTCGAAACTAAACCTGGTATAAAACCCCCAAACCACAAGATGGTCCAGGACGGGTAAAATCAAATCAAGTTTCATGTTCAAGGACCCTTGAGAAAAAAAGTGATACGGAGCATTACGAATTTCCTATCTGCTGGTCCTCCATATGTTCTCCGGATTTATAACCCTTTGATTATCTTTGCATCCCTTTGATTACAAGACACGGAGGAGGAGAGGTGTTGCAGGAACATGTTTCAGAAATACGAACAAGTCTCCCTCTCGCTCCAAGTCTCTCTTTACTGGATGCATGCTCCAGGCTACAGAATCTAAAGGGCTTAGGTTCACTTCCCTGTGCTTCTTTGCCCACAGGCTTGGCCGTGTTTTATGATGGAGTAAATGAGGCAGGACATTAAAAATGTTACAACATCAGTTCCTTCCAAGGAGTGCCGTGTCAAATCTGAGACACAGAACAGCAACAATTTTAAAATACCCTCTGGAACAAGTGAGCTTGGTCAAAAATAAGACATTTTCTCCACTTCCAGCTCCAGTTTTGTTTGGTCAGAAAAAACTGAAATCGTACTCTTTCTTCACGGAAGACAAAGTCTCATAACTAAAAGAATACTGATAAGCCAAGAAACTAGTTGTAAACCACAGCAATAAACCAATCAATACACGCTAGCCTGACCAGCAACTCATGTCATAAAGTCCCACTAGTTTCCATGCTCAAGTTACACGGTTATGACAACTCAAGCATCGAAAGCATTTCAAATTCGAACTACACACCAGTTATCATTTCAGGAGTGATTCAATCCTACGTTGCCTAAACCAGGGACAAGATCAGGGTCAATTATACAATCACCATAGCCAGAAGGACAGCATCAACTACTGCAATTAGTCTGAAGCAGCCCTGGGCCGAAGATGCAGACACCGACCAGGAGCTGGATGGAGCGTTGCTTTGACAAAGAAAAATCATCCCTTGGAAAGTACATGTAATCAACTCTGCGACAGTCTCCAGCCAAATTGGAAACTACCGCAAAGAAAATTATAAGGCCCCCTCCATTTGACATACGGAGCTGAAAGAAGGGCTGAACTCGTCGTCGTCGTCATCATCATCATCATCAGATCAGACATAGAAGAAGATGAGAGCAAAAGACGGACACTGGACAAAGGAACGGGAGACTAGTTGGTCTACAATTAGATGCAAGAACACGTACGAAGTAAACTACCCCTCGGACGGAACTAATCCTTAAGTGACTTCTTTTCCAAGCCCTTCTTGGAGCAAGGGGTAAAAAACTAGTTGCCATCCCTTGGACATGATGGACTTTTCCACAAATCCACAGCGTAGTGAGTGTAGCAATGCACAGCTTTGCATGTCTGTTTACAATCTCAAGTCTCACGCCGTGTGTTGCGCAACTGGATGTAACACTGAACTGGAGAACAATGAGCCTTAATATCTTCAAGACAATGAAAGCCTTACAGCTTACACAGTCTCTCTTCACCGCAGTCTGCTCTGTAGCGACCAACCTCTTGCTTTTTAAAAGCTTTTCCATCAACCCTTTGGTTCCCTTGCATCGCCACACCCTGAGGGGAAAGCTAATTGTCCTACTTTAGAGGAGACTTGGAGGAAGACGAGAACGACGACTCTGAAGGAACTAGCAAACCCAGGATACGTAAACCAAGCCGTGAGCTCCAAAGTTCAGAGCCATAAACCTTCCTCTTTCTTGCCTACCTGTTCCACCGAAGGAATAAGTCTCCTCCAGAAGAGTAACCCCCAGGGCAACTATTACCTCCGGAGGGAGGAGGAGATGTCAAATAATATGAGCTACAACCCGTAACAGATGCAAGCATCAAAATCAACCCAAGAGTCAATCCTCTCTCTCTCCTTCTCTGTTTTCCATTCTCCAGATTTTGGTTACATCTTCTCTCAGTCTCCAGGAGAACACTCCTGGAGACACGAAATACCATCAGTTCCAAATTTAAAACATACCATTCAAGGGCCATATACCAAACTGAGTACCATGAGCTCATGTACCAAGCTACAAACTGCAAGCACGGACCCATCATTATACAAGCTTCAAGACATGAAACTTATGAGCATTATTTCCTGATTTCCAAACCCTAACAAATCTCCACACAAGGCTTAAAATTAGAAATCCTCCATGCATGCTTCACTCAATGCACGAACTGGATTCTTAATTCGGTGATTTTTCTTCTTCCAGATTCAAATTCACATGCACGTGCAACCAAATCCGAGAGACTTCATTACAAAGACTTGAGCTCCAGAACATAGCTGGAAGCATGTCCTCAAGACGCCTTTCATAATCTCATCTTCACGATCCCACAACGCCTTACTGAGACAAACTTTTTCAGGCTTTACAATTATCAGAATGACATCCAAAATCTCCAATGTTTTTGATTTTCCACCGGGAAGGATTCCTTGAACCGTTTGTGTGTATCGATCCATGTTATCTTCAAACCCCTTTAGAAAATCAATGGTGGCACAGCAACGAAAACCCACCTTTGCTAAAAGGAGGCACTCATACAATTACAACTTTAATTGACCTTTCATTGGTTTATACCAATGGTTAAAGCTAATCCGACAACTTACATCAAAGTAAACTATGACGGGTTCACTTATCAACGAGCTTTATTGCCTCTTCCCCGTAACCAGTCCCATGTTCGGTAAAAGTAATGGATCAAGCGGCCATAAAAGCGTAGAGGAAAACCATGTTCTTGGAAAAGTAACGACTCTAAATCTGGAGACAATCATTTTCTCATCCATCCAATTGCCGCACTGGTTATTGCTCCAAGAAGGGCTTTTAATTCCTCTTCCTCTGAGGAAAAAGACTTACAACCTCACTAAATAAAAGTACGACTCAAGCCATCGGCTCCTAGTCAGTACAGTTACAGTTACAGCACCCTTTCAGTTCCGGATTACTCGCACATAAATCTCACACACCGGCCATCTCAGGAAATATTTTGACTTCTGAGGTGTTTCCTCAAGAAAACAAACTACCGCTCTTCTTCCCTTCCTAGAAACCGAAAGGAACTAGAACGAAACTAACACGATTACCAAGGTTCAAACCTTTTTTTTCAAACGACCGTACAATTCCAGGAATTGGGGAAGAAAATCTCCACTTCCAAGAAGGGGTTCCCTCAAACAGTTCATTCTAGTCTACATCTCTGCACCAAGCACTTATACCGATAATATTCCCGTTACTTCAAAAAAGTGGATTGTGGACATCCAGTCATCGAACTCATAGGATCAAGTTTTTTTTATCAAATCAATCCCTTCTCTTATAATCGAACCAGGTCTATTAATAAAATGAGTTATATGCTTTCCACTTCGTTCTTACAACAAGTGTCACATTAAAACTTGATTTGGTTCTTGATTTGGCATGGAACTAAATGCCAGGTGCGATCAGGACAACTTTAGGAGCCACTGGTCACATCTGCACAAATTCAGGCTCCTGGTCATAAATTAAATCTTGAGCAAACAGTACACAACGTCTTGATTATCTCCAAGAGAATCTTAACAAGGAGCTGAAAACCGATCAGACAGCGACCAGACTTTACGTAACTCACTCAGCATAATGACAAGAACCAGTACGCAAATGGCAAACCCATCGCTCCATAAAATTAAATTAGCCATTATGATCACCTGCGAACCCTTCTCAGAACATTAATCTTTGCATACATCCGGTGGATTTCAGATTCAGGTTTCAAAAATACTTGATTTCCATCACTCCTGAGCAAGTGAATTCGCGGCAAAANATACTTGATTTCCATCACTCCTGAGCAAGTGAATTCGCGGCAAAAAAAGGATTATCCGACACGATAAGCATCGCAATTTCTCATCGCTTGACCTCAGACCCGGTGTTGGGTGCAAGTACCGGCTGGCGGGTGGTCATCATCGGATCTTGTACGTCACACATAACTTGTCACGTTCATTTTCCCTGGTCCACCAAGCACTTGATGATTTTACCGCCATTCTTCACAGCCCCTTCCCGCATGTGTGCGAGCCTCAACGCGGATCAACTCCGTGAGAACACACAAATCTAATTAGCGAGTAATTAAGTCATGAATTCAACCACCGTTCCCAGATTCACACATTGTTGATTCGTGGCGAGCGGAGGAGGAGCTCGTTGATTTAATCAACTCGCCAGTCGGTAAATTAAGACAGAGTTTGAAAAAAATAAGCGGACTTGGTGGGCGGTATCTGATTGCGTTAAGCAAAGAGAACCGAACATTGGTAGTGCCCACCGAAGGAGGCGTCCATCCTTCCGCAGCAATAAAGTAAGGAAATCGCAAGCATATGGTAAAGCACAGGAGTCATAAAATTTCGCATTCCTTGCAAGTTATGAAATTATTATTTGCAAGTTCATTCCCCGAAGCCGAAACCACTATGCGTTACTAAACAGCATTATCTTTTTCGCCATACCTGGTTTCTAAAACAAGCCGGAGGTACAACTTCAATAAGATCATCTCAAAGTCAGTAAAACATTGAAGCGTACTACATTTCAGCAACTCGCCAATCTCTCATATGAATCAAGGATAAAGCACCTGAGTGATTGCAAAAAGGGGTGTAAATCATGAGCGTAGGCACCTCCTGAACAATCTCGTCTAATTTGCAGGCAGAACACATACGGTACTGCAGAAAATGGATAAAATCGCATCTCCTTCTTCCATCAGACAGTACAGAGTTTTTTTCCACTGAAACAGTAAATTATCCCAACTTATCAGTAGCGGATAAGCAAACGACTACACGGCCCATGGACATGACATGACAGATAACCAGTACTTGAAACATGTGTCAATACTGCAATTGCTCATGCAAATGCCTCAGTCTGAAATTGGTAATACGACTTTTCAAACAAGTAGTTGGACAACAACGGCCTGTTTTCTTCATTCCCATTCTTCCAAGCAGCGAATAGCCGTGGCCGAGCTAAAGCCACGTTATTACATTCTTACAACCTGGTCCTGTTTCAATAAAGCTACCAAATCAATTGTGTTATCTCGTACATGAAACCTAGAAACTTTTGCGAACCACAATCGCAACAAGCAAAAAGCCCAAGGAACCACTACATAAGAACATGGTGATGAAGCCCTCACCTCTTCGCAAGTATCAAGCTCAAGCTGACATACCAAGCGGCAAGACCTGCGGCTCCTCATGTACTTGACATTGGCATTCAAAAAGACCTTGACGAAAAGTCTTGAGCATTGAGAATCCAAATCACATTTGGAGAGAACCCGTTCTGCTTCTCGTGAACCCAAACACGATTACACTATCGGAAATCTGTTCGTCAGAAACTAAACTATCGCAGGTGGATACGAACAACGCCGTTGCTTAATTGCTTGATAATTTATACACATGGCCTCAGCTGAAGGCACCTTTACCGCCAGTCACCTCATTGGCAGATGGCAAGCTACAGACGCTTCATTGATATGCATTCTTCCAGATACAGTACAATGTCAGCAAGAATCACCTTGATTCAAACTTGTACTCAAGTGGTTTTCCGCTACGAAATTCAATAACAATTATTTCGGCTCATCAGGCCTTAGAACATCATGCTTCGAGCGATGGCATTGCCACACGCTGACTTCGGATCCAGTCAGGTTCCGTTTCTTCGGGACAGGGCCTAAAATTGTCTTGTCGTAGAGCCTTCTGTTAAACTTCCCTTCTGACAATTAGCGAAATCAAGGAATGGGGCGATTCATATACCAGGTCCAACTAAACTGTATCTAATTCAAGTTCACAATCTGTCAAACGATGACATGACCAGCAGTAACACGTCGTTCAGACCAGTGGACCAGTCACGACTCTTGCTCAGTTCCTGGCTCATTTCCAATACACTCCGAACAAAATCTATGCCTCCTGCAACGACAACCAGGTGATCAGCGCTTCCTGCTCTGCGACAACGCTGCCCTGCCCCGCTGACAAATCTCCCCACGAACAACGCTTACAACCCAGCGTCATTAATGACCTTGAGATCTGAAGCGGCGCTGCGCTCCTCTCACTCCAAGTTCGCAAATGTGTACCTCGCTCTTCCCTCGTACTGCATCAAATCCAACGATCCAAAGCGCCGCATTGCCACGGCATTTACCCACAATCATGCACTGAAAGGACCTGTTGCTAGGCTATCATCAGCAAGTAAGTTGCATCTTATTACAGTCATTCCCACGACATAATTGTGTTTATCTTTCCATAGCAAGCGGCTCCCAGCATTACAGGACCAGAGGCGGATATCAGGAATTGCTGCCCTCGAACCAACGTTTGTTAAATCCCTCAGTCAGTACATAGATTTGGCATCTCACATGCTCAATTGGAAGCTGTAGGTGCTACGCAATCCATCATCATCAGCCGCTCCTTAGTAGCATGTGCGTAGGCTTCAATGATTTACTTGATTGGATTTTACTTCCTTCCTTGTTTTTACGGCACACAAGTTTACCTTGGCCATGAGCCTATGCAAGCACATGCAATCAGTCCAACGATTTATTTACAGTAAAAGCCTCATAAGAATATGCACCTTCCTCGTCATCTCCTCCTCTCTAACGATGACAACTATGCAACTTAATAGCCCATTCCAACGAAGAGCCGAAGCTTTTAGTCGTCACCTTCTCCCTCCAGTTTGTATGCTAATGATGCGAATTTGAAGCAGCGTGTAAAAAGCTTGAGCACACGCTTTCAAAGTCTCGTGCAATAAAAATTTAAATTCGCCTTAATTCTCACAAAAAACAATCTCAAATTGCACTCCTTCTCCATTTCAACAAGCTGCCTGACCTGCACAAGGATTACGAGAAGATTCCCTGTGTATGAATATTCTATGAGCTTTTTTCTGTCCGCTGCAACAAGGGAAGAAGCATTGTTTCTCAACGAGAAATTCCAGCCGCATCATTACCTTTCCACCTGTGGCAAAAAACAAGACCTGTACTAAAAAGGAGTCATAATGTTCCAAAGACTGGTTACGGCTGGAAACGGTACCGTAAAGTAGGTGAGTATCGTCGTCCGTATCTTTCGCACGTTAGCACGTCGTGGCTCGTGCAGCCCTAGTAGTCCTTACTTGCTGATAGCTAACTGGCAGGTTGACTTAAACGGACAAAAAATTACATTCATTCACAAACGGAAAAACTTTTTACCTATTATGAATATCTACTCACAACATTGTATAACAGGTTCGAAGAGGATCGCGCCAGCATGCGTTATGGGACAAGGTGCGCCGGGTAAAAAAAGGCGACAAAAAAGAAAACTCAGAGAGAGAGAGAGAGAACGTCTTCTTTTCTTTTACTCATCCTCTTGTTGATGCACACGCCATTGAAACCATGACCCGATCCAACCAACTTTTTGCCATCTGATCCACACTGCACTTCTCGAATAACAGCACATTTGTTTGCAGCAGAAAAAGACATGTGACACATTGAATTATTCCCTTGCAGGTGAGGCGTGATCTCCATACTGTGCAAATGCATGAACTGTCACAAAGGTTTTGCATTGCATGCTCACAGGATGCACTTTTTGTACAGTCACATTACCGAATTTTTGCTAAAACTTCCACATAACTTGTCCAAGCTTAGTCAGTTTGCTCTATGCCACATAAATCAAGAACATAATCTTGTTGTCCTTATGAATTTGATGCCTAAATTTTACGCTTTATCAACTGCTGCAATCTCTGACACCAAGTTTTTTGCACTTAGAATTCATATCCAAAACCGTTTCTACGACAAAAGGGGTGCCATAGCGACAGCTAAGGAGTTAATTATTATTGAAAAAATGACAGGACGGAAAAGTTCTCGGTCACGCCAGGCAAGTGCCAGATATCAAACCGTTAATACTGTGAAAATCTTTTGCAATTTTGACCTTTGGTTACTACCCTGTGATTCAAACCCGATCATTTGTGAGATACAGAATCACTCATCCGCTTCCAGATCAACTTAAGGCTTATCATTCATCCCATGATAAGCATTCAAAAATCTCAGGAATCAATTCCAGCTCCCGACATCCGCTTCTCCCTCGATCAATGCCACATGGAGTCTCAAGCTCAGGTGATCCCACAGCTCAAAATAGCGTACTTGCAGTCCCAACAACTACAAATGTTGGCAGCTTCCACGAAGCACACCGCCAGATACGATAAGCCTGGGCAAAAAATATTTGCACTTCCAATTTACCTACCTACCTGGCAGGAATAAGAATGAGGATGAGAAGGCACACGTGGAATCAATAATTAATTCGAGATGACCTTAGCTGCGCTAAAGGCTGGGAACATAAATGTCAGTATTCTTGTTCCCCATTTGCTACTCCGCTTCAACTCATATCGACAGCTGAGGAACTGAAATATTGTTCCTCCAGCGACTTGCAATCTCTCCAATCTCTGTTTACCACAATACAAGCGCCAATTATTCAACAAATTACTCAACCACGAAAATGATCACTTCTTTTCCATTCCGCATTCTCCATACCGAGCGGCTAATAAGCGTACCAGTAACGAGCACCAACCGCATAGAATACATAGAATCGCCATGGCAAGTACACAAAGCTCTCTGTGGTAGTTTACACAGCACAGTAGTTTAGTTAGCATACACAAAGACATTCATTCCTGCACATATAGACTGGTAATTCAAGGCCACGGTTGCCAAATCCCTTGGCTGTTGCGAGCCATACCGTAGCATCGCATGTTAGCTAAATTAAGCCTGAATCTATAGCCACGGGCCATAGTTCCGTCAATAGGCTCCCTCGCATTCATTCTTGCACTTGATCTAAAGAACAAATACGTTCTTCATCTCCGTATCTGGACAACAACTACCACCGCCCCCTCCCAATTTAGTATCCGGCAACACCACCATCTTATGCAGCCAAAATATACTGGAATCAATGCATTTTAGAAGCTACAAAGGACTCAAGCCAATTAATCCTGGAACCACAAGTCTTTTCCAACCCTTCAGTTCCTACTAGTCTTCCATTTTACCACCATTAGCCCACCACACAGGCTTGACTAATCCCCAACGCGCCATTTCACTTTTACTACCCCAGGCTGACATACAATTTGCGGTAATGGCCTTTTGAAATTCGCAGAAACCCAAGCAGTAAGGGCGTTCAGCACAATGCTCATGAGGGAGAACAGAGACGACTCCTCGCAGTTCCAGGATATCATGCCATGACTCAGTGACTTAGTGACTGAGAGATACAATTCGCGCGGAAGGGTGGACGAAAAAGTGTTTATCATGCACCCAAGCCAGGCACGGCATGCAGAGCAGATTCTGCCATCCACGCCAAATCCCCTCCATGCGCCCTAACAATGAGAACAGGTAGACCAGGTGAGCTACGATGATTGCAGAACTGTGCGATCTCCGAGTAGCAACTCCACGAACAAACTAAGGCACATCACAGCAACTCAGGTAGGGCTGATTTGGCGAAAGGGTTGAGGTAGTAGACACGAAGCGTGTTGAGAGACAGAGCGAGATCTCCTCTAAGGAAGAAAGGGAAGAACGGCGGAGCGAGGTGGTAGAAGGAAAGAGAGGATGCAGTGTAATTCTTGGTTGTTGGAATAATGATAATAATGATTTCTTATTCGTTTCACCTTCAAAAGCATGCTACAAGGCTAAACTTAGTCGTGAGTTTCATCATTATCTTTTCCTTGTGCACTACAACAAACTCCCAGTCGGAATAGAAGAAGACGAAGAAGGAGCGAGAGAGAATCAACGAGGCAAACCTCACAGCAATGGCACACATTGCATACACACACATTCACAACGTCATGCATTAAGACGGACGATGGGCCACTACTTACTATAGGATACGATTCCCTTTGTCCTCTTCTCAATCACGCTGTGTGCAATGCGTCCTATTACGTAAATACGCTTTTGAAAGTAAACTTGACTTTGACATTGTAAAATTATTGACTCAGGCACTCTCCCTTCCTTCAAATCAAATCTTATCTGCCACATGCTTCTCACATTCTTCTTGAACTTGTACTCTTAACGATGCGTGCGATGAAGGGCCGCCACCACCAACAACAACCGTTTCCACATATCCTTTCCTTCCCATCCAGCCCACAAGACAAGGATTTAGCCAGACCTTGAATCAGATTACCGCTTTGACTTTCAGCCAAGCCTCACAGCTTCCTCTTTCTGGCTTCAATCATACAAGGAGGGAATGGGATGATATGCGCAACAGGTATTTGTCTCCCGATCCCTCTAATGAATGGCGAATAGGCGCTAAGACCAAGTTGCAATGTGCGTAATACCGCAAAGTATCTGGCGCCCAAGGAAACCATTACACTAATCCATGAACTTGTCACTTGAATCCGTCCCTGAAACTCACTTCCTTCCTCCTCCATAAATAATTGATAGGCGATGCGAAACCTTGTCTTTCCCTTCTCCCTGTGTCGATAAACCCTTCAGACTAGAGCGACTTCCTTGAATGCAGCCCTTGGCCCTTTGAAGGGTTACTATTAGCGTTACAAAAGACTTCCTTGTTCAGAGACGCTGTACACTGAGTCACTGCAAGTCTGGCTTCACTTCCCCGTATGCAGTTTTTATTTCACTGGTATGCACTACATTCGAATGTAATGCTCGAAACAGACAATCAATCTTCGAGGAAAAGCACAATCTTCTCCAAACTTACAGAGGGAAAAGTATGACACTTACAGCAAAATCAGTCATCCCGAGGAAAAATCACGGGAGATGCACGCTCCAACGACAACCGATGCCCGGTTCCAAACCGAGAAATGTCAGACGTCGGTCTTAAGGCCCGGCTCGTTTAAAACTTCAAAACTTCTCTTCATCTCCCAACCGACATGGGAAACTGGGAACGCATGCTCATAATAGGATAATGGCATTGTGTACACACGGGCTGTATAATTTCCCTTTCTTTCCATTGTAAGATTTGTGTATTAAGGGGCAGTAAATGCTGCACGATGGTTTGCTTAAGCTCCCGAACAATAAGCCACACATCTTGCTTCAGCTATTATACATGTTTTAGCTCCAAAGTTTCCCCAATCTCCAAGCCAACTTACAGCTCGAAATAGGCAGACACCATGGCAATACTTGCCATACTGTGTAACAAGTACAGCACCATCACCAAGTGCATCGAAGTTGGGGAGAGAGACAGAGATGCGATCTCAGATGCTGGATCTGATGTGGTTCTTGTAGCTGCCCTTCCGCATCACATCACAGCTCCTGTTCCTCGTTCTCATGGCTTTCAAAATGGATTTCATGAGACGATAAAAGATATTATGCTTCAATACCCATAACTCCAGAGAAGCGCAGCACTGAGAGAGAGTTCCGTCCTCACAAAGAGACTGAAAGCAAAAGTGTAAAAGGACAAAAGATCCGGAACGTACATTTCCAAAGACCCTCACTTTGCTTCAAGCCAAATCATTAGACTTGACTGGCCAAAAGTTCTTGCAGGAACGACAACGACGATCAACCACTACTGAACATGCAAGTCACTTTAATCCAAAACGATTCGCTAAGGAAGGGCAATAAGCCATGGTCACAGAACCGTCATGTCAAAAATCAAGCTCTCCAGCAAACAAAGCCCTAGTGAAATGACAAACTTGCAGTCCATAACGTCATCTAAAACCGTCAGTTACAGTGAACGCATTCAATCACAAAACTGTAAATCTTGCCAGGAATCGAGTCTCAGAAGTTAAGCCGAAGGACCCATGATTTGGCATTAGCTTCAAACATTTGCTCCCTAACGTACATAAGACTACCCTGTGCATATTTCTACACAAAAAGTACATTAAGAATTTACATGAAAGACGAGTCGGAAGCATAGCATAGTGGGGTGCGAAATTGGTGAACGCATTAACAAATCTAGATTACCACAACGAGCAACTTTTCCTAGAACACAACGCAGTGATATAAGTTAACAGCTACATACAAAATGCTCACACTTCAGTGAGAACATTTCATCTTGCATCAACCAGGCCAAGAGATTTAATGAGCACAATTGATCTCTGAGATCTCAGACAGAGCAAAGAAGACTACGATGATGACGACGACTCTCTTCTGCTACTTTAACGTCCGGTAAATTCATCATAAATCCCCAGTATCTGAGGCAGACTTCATCTTGTCTTGCTCCCATCACCAGCAAAGTGCACAATCAATAGTCAAAAGACAAGACAACTTTCAGATCCACATTATTCAGACATTCTGTCGACACGGAGCAACCCAACTCTTACAAGATCAGGAGGAGGGAGAGCGGAGCGCACTGACCGTCTCATGTCATGACACTACTGTGACAGCTCCCATCAATAAATGCTTTCAACTTGCTCGGTGCGTAATGGCAACACTTAATCTTGGATAAGTTCGAAGTCAGTGCTAGAAGGGCTAGATTTTAGCTTTGACCACCAGTTTTAGTCGCTACTTCTATGTTCTATTGCACGACCAGTTCTTCCATACCGAGGTGACAGACAAACTGGAGTCTTCATTTGTAACTACCTTCGTAATGAACATAGCTAACTTCAGGGCAATTCATTATTCGCAACGATTCACAAATTACGTAAGTCCGGTAGCCCTCATTCTTCTAGAGCATTCGATCAAATCAGCGTGACGTGATGACAGGTAGATTTAAGCCAAAAGACAGCGACACACTAACCAGGCCAGGCTTTGCATTAGCTCCCAACCTCGTACCGGACTAGCCATCACCATCAGCTTTGACAAAATCACAGACAGAATGCTAATCGAAACGTTGCCGAAACTCAAGCCCTGAGACATTAGCCACAGCATCTTCAAATTCTCTTTCCACAGACACGGCGTCGAGAGCCAGTTTGCCAGCTGCCGAAGAGAAATTCTTTTGAGATTCCACCGCTCCGTGTTTATGTCACGGGTTTACAGAATTAAGGCAAACACGCAATGTAACCAACTTGACCAGCCGGACAGCTTGCCAACGGTCCATTGAAACAAACTTTGAGTTTGCCGAAGACGTTTCCCTGCCTGCACTTCTTCCACTACCACCGGGCCATCAGAATAATCACAGCTAATGATATGTGCGGACATGACATGCACAGGCTCTTTGGCTAGTATCACCTATGGCTTTAGAAGGCTAACGAAGTTTGGGTTTTCTCATTCAGAATCAAGTGCGGACTTCATTCCACCATTCGACTTCTGCTCCACTACTTCAATATGGCAACATTACCGTCTATTCAGCACTATTCGATAAACAAGGCTACCGCAAGACATTAATATACAAGAAACGAGTAATTCTACGTCAGATCCACATTATCGCCCATAATCTATACATCTTTGTGTACACTAGAAGTAGACTTGCCATTATTCAAATTCGATCACCAGCCAAAACTGCTACAGGTGCCGTGCAACCGACCAACCGCAGGTGACCAAGTTACGAACCTTCAATCAATATTGCAGTCATCATCTTCAACTCAATTTTATGCCATTCATCAATGTAAACGAAGTTGCAAACAAGCCAGACATTTAAATGACTAGTCTAGAACACAGCTTGGGATTCCTACATACAATCTTAGGTTGGAAACGCCAAGTAGAGCTGGTCATACAAGTACTAGTTTCATGACTATTTTCGTAATTCATCATTAGCCAAAAATAAAAATGCACGTGCACATTTTGTATAGACAGGAGACCTTTATGTCATCATCATTAATTAATTTCACATGTAACTAGCAACCTTGAAAATAACTAATCTATTCAGTATAAAAATCCCACTGAGGAGACTCTCAAACTTTTTCTGGCCAAACATTTATGGCGTGGAGAATCCCACGCTGTAATTACAACTTCTCCACCCAAAGTTCCCTATATTTGACCACTGACCACCACATACGTTCCATGCCATACGAATGGAACCACCCCATGTGACAGCCGGATCGCTTAATATTGATTGGTTTGTCACCGAAAGACAGCGAAAAATGCAACACCTGATCTCCACTCGGCAAAAACATAAAGACATAGTCTTCATTTGATTCTCTCCCCACCCTCAACTTCATCATATCTCATCATCAGCGTCTTCATTTTCTCCAGACCTTCATCCCTGGTATGACGTCACACCAGCGTCGACAAAGTCATTACATGGACAATTTTACATTGGCTGTGCCGTCATTACACAGTAGTCATCTACTGAACGCACCCCTGTGGAAATCAATCCACCTGGTTGTTTGCATACAACAAACGACACTAGAGTCCTTACCCCTACTTCATTGTGCATTCATGCTACCTAAACAAATTCACTAAAGGATTGGGTCCAATCAATACCCATAAGCTAATAATCGAACCCGATTTTCATATCTTTGTGTAGCCTATGAAAAGACACTGGAGTGTCGTACTCCGGATTGCTGTCGCCACGGCATCAATTGAGGGAGAGAGAGAGAGAGGGTTGATTCTCTTCTCCACTCTTCCTCCCGGATAAATTATTGTTATGTATTCAAGGTCGCCAGGACTAGAACCCTTGGTCTGATTAAATCAACACCTTTTAACCAGGCATCTATTGAATATTGATTCGAGCACAAACCTTTTATTGTCATCACTTACTAAACATGACACACCCCTGCGCAAACTACTTCATACCGGGGTGCGGTACTAAATCATTTTACACAGCGCCAAATGTTCCATTAAATTGCCAAGACTTCTCAGATCCAAGCACGGCTCAAACTGGACACAGATTCAGAGAGATTTGACGCCTCATTGCTCCTCATCGATAATGACTTCAAATCAACCCATACTTGTCAAATACCCATAAGCTCTGACAATCCAAAACTGTCCAGCCTATCAGCCTGCCTTTACACTGCGTTACAGCTTTGCTAATAACATGTGTCCATTAATTCCTTTGCGTGCACCACCACCACGGAGTAAAAGTGACAGCGTAGATTTGCAATAAAAAATTGACATTCGAGCAGACCAACACCAACAATGCATTCATCAGACTTGAACCACACACTCTCTGTCTCGTAACAATGACCAAGACATTGTAAAAGGCGGAAATGAAGTAACGACAAGAATCCAAGGATACGCGTAGGTAGGTAACAAAGCGAGCACTGCCGATACAGCAATTTCGCCATGCTATCAAACACGCCAAACTGCCATGCTCCTCGCAGCGCTGACAATGGATTATTGAAAGCTTCATAGGTGATTACATGAGAAATGGCTTTGTACAAGTATGCACCAGTTAGTTCTTTCTGCAATTACGCTATGCACAAACTAATATCTTTGGACACTACAAAAACAGTCCCCTCACCCACTAATGCATGCACACAACGCCATGTGTTTGGGGGAGAGGGGCACGAGAATCTGACTGGAGGTCTGTCTATCTTTCCATAGCTCCAAGACACAAGACTGCAATAGATTCTCTTCATGCCAAATTCAACATTACGACTACTGCATTACACCCCATATTATCGACACTATTCGAGTCTCTCAGCCGTATATCCGTACATCACACATTGGATTTCACGCTACCACAAACAAAAGTATCAACCTTCACGTAATAAACCATGCGAAACGTGCACCTATTTCCAACAATTAAACAACCACAAGCCGTGATTCAAGTTCAATGCTAAGGACATGGAGCTCACGTCAGATTCGATGCGTGATTGTAGTTTTTTCTTCATATTGTGCTCAAACTGCAAGGATTTTTTTATTATTTGAACCTATCCTGTCACAGCGTCTGGAGAAACATTTGGCGAAACGTGAATAATGGGAAAGTCCCGCAAAATTCTAATGCCTGAACCTTGAGCTTGGATCCTAGCTGCTAAAACTATGATGCAACAGGTTACAAATTCCAAAAATCTAGACCAATTCTACCCTCCAGACAATTCTAGAACTGAAAACCCCAAAGTCAACAAAACTCCTGCTTTTATAATAGAATTAATTGAGTGAACAAGTCCACGCTACTGAAAGAGTAACATGGATTCGATGCACAAGCGAGTAATCAAATCAATCAGCCAATCAATCACATTACCTTGTCGTCTCCTCCGACATCGTGGATGCCGTTCATGAGGGAGGATCTGTACGAGTACATGCCCGTTTGAATCGACCAATGCCATTTTCATTTGTAACTGGGACTGGGCAATGGAATTTGCCTCTCTTCAATCAGCGTTTATTTCAGTCAAAATCAAAAACTTTTTATGTAGATTGAGCAGTGTTTACTTTTTCGAAAAAAAAGTCCGAAACGACAAGGCTACATCAGACTTCTTCAAATCACTGTGTTTTCACATTAAAAAATCACTTTTCTCTCCGTCTTATTCGACGTAAGGACACTTGTGGTTCACACTCCAAGAAATCGTCCGCAATCCTTCAATCCAATCAACCGGGTAACAAATATCAACTATTCAAAGAGTACGTAGACAACACACTGACAGGAAGAGGAAGGAAAACAGGAGAAGAAGAAGCCGGGGATATAACTGAGGTTGTTGCCGGAATTTTCCGATTCAATTCAATCAACCGGGTAACAAATATCAACTATTCAAAGAGTACGTAGACAACACACTGACAGGAAGAGGAAGGAAAACAGGAGAAGAAGAAGACGGGGAGATAACTGAGGTTGTTGCCGGAATTTTCCGAAACAATCCGAAAATAACAGTCATGAGAAAAACTGTTGCAAAATCCTCCTGGACGAATGCAGGGCGATGAAAGCACGAGGGATTTTTTTTTTCAAACTTTTTTGCCACGAAGCTAGCTTCGCTCGGTGCGTGTGTGTAACACAGGAGTTAATTTCCGATCTCGGCCAGATGAAGAATGAGAGAAAAAACGGTTTGTGTGTACACTTTTTTCTCCCACTGAATCGCAAATGCCGACTCTTGGCTCACAACCAGTAGAGTGAGAGAGGGATTGCAGTGCACGCAGGCAGGCTGAGCTTTTGCTCCTAAAGAAACGGGGTGAGAAAGGAAAGATGAGGATACGATCCCCTCATCACTATCTGCATCCCCGTACAAGATTCCAACACTGCCGAGGATAAGTAAGTCTCGCTCCTATTCTCTTCTCTGGATAACTTGTTGCACAACAACAACCAGTTCGTAGCGCATATCCTGAAGCCTTTAGCTGACTGAGTGTTGCTGAGGCAGAGTGGAGGAGATTCTGTATTTCTAGCTTCCACCAAGCCAAGTACCTACACCTTAAGCATTCCCCTTTTAGAATTTCCCCATCACATTAGTCACTTCTCCTGTTGCTGGACAAACCCTGCATGCTCCCATCGCACGTCTCCTCCAAACGTTTCCTCCTGGAAGATCATCAGGGGCTTATTATGTTCAATTCAAGCAAAAGAGTGAGAGAGAGCGAAGGAGAGAACCATGGCAGAGGAGCTAGAGAGACTTCATAAGATACACATGGACTGCAACCCCCAAATCTTCCCTCCATGCTAGGATTGTATCCAGACACTGCACTGGCAGGAACCTCCGAGACTTATCTCAAGCACTAATCTACGTCAAGTACAAAAAGAACGTGAAATTCTCGTCCAGAGGTGGATGGAGGGAACACAACTGTCCAGAAGACCATCCTGAGGCAATCTCCGCGCCCTTTTCTCACAATGAGCAGCGTTGTGCTACTGACGACGTGCTACACACCCGTCTGTTCCAGCCCGGTCGCTGCTCAAGAAGGCACAATCAAGTGTCAGAACTTCGGAACAAGCTCCGTACAAATTGACAGGAGACTCAGGCTGCACACTTGATCATTTCAGGACTTCAGCAGGATCAAGTAACACCGCGCTTCTCATTCCAGTCTCGATGAATCAGTACAAAATTAACCGAATCAAGACAAAATTTCAGGGTTGTTGGAAGAAGACCATGTCAGTCTCCAGGCGTTCTGCAGTTGGTAGAATACAACTACTGTCGTTGGTCCCCAGATAAAAATCTTAACTAATCCACATTACGATCTCATTAAACGGGCCCTAGTATCGTTTTTTCCCTGCCTTTTGGCGTACACCTACTACAAAATTTAACTAATAAGGTTCGTAATCTTCGCCAAAAACACGAAAAAAAGCACTTGCATTGGCTCGAAGAATATGTTATTCCAAGTGCTTTACTACTTTTCAACCCCACAACTAAGTCAATGATGACACGTAAACCATATATGTACCAGGACGGGAGACAAGAGCCCATATAGCGTCTTACAAAGATGCAATGTAAGCCCTAATGGCTGAAAATACACCCTGATGAATCACATTGCGTCTTTCCAATGGTCCACATATGAGGATGATAATGTGCATCTCATGTGTGTCTGTGGGTACGTAACTCAAAAAGAAGGTTGAGCGAAGAAGGAAGAGCATTTCATCCGTCCCTGCAAAGCAGTCACAGTATTTCCAGAACCTGAGAAGACCAAGCCTGCGATAAGATGAGATGTAGTCAACTGCATCTTCACATCATGTGCCGTCTTCAACGTGGTTTCTATTTACTCCTTAAACCCAGATCAGGCATTCATCCGAGCGATGTAAAGATAG
>VRMD01000502.1:0-25585 GCA_009872375.1 Sminthurides bifidus
GCGAATACAAATACACTGCACTGTACCCAGCTGCACCCACACCTTTGCACTACATCAATGAGAAAATGGAAACATTCTCATCAGCCTGTTAGCTTCCTGAACTTACTACAGCTTTAGGACAGTCCCTCATCATCTGTGCACATGTTTACAACGACTTCTCTACTGCCCAGGTGCTCATCGTTCCCGTTGTGTTGTCTTCATGAATAGCATCATTTGCACGGAGACGGAGGTACGGACTTGAGCTAGGAAAGCCCTTGCTTAACAGCTGCCACAGGACCTTCACTAGCCTCCGACATTCAAGTCTCATACATCAAATGATCAAATGCCTTCTCAAAAGCCTAAAGTCGAGACGGAATGATGATCTAGTTTTTCCCGTATTTCTATCGACAGAACTTTTAGCCTGACGAGTGTGCAAGTCGTACTGCAGGCTCGAATTTGTTCAAACGCTCATTTCCTGTTGCAACGAAACGCTTTGGATGATCCAGCCACTTATTTTTCACTCAATCCTTATTAAACCACAACGTTTTATTATTGTAACACAAGCGTCACAACTTCGTTTATTCATGTTCGTTAACAATGGAGGGTACACGTTGTAACGTAATGTAAATTGCGGGCATTAAAAGAAGAACTTTAAGACACTGACAGTGTAACATATTACTTCAAAATTATTCTTCCCCTGTGAACTTATACGTAGCTGAGTTCACCGCAGGGTAAATTTCAATTGGCCACTCAAGTAGTATTTTTCGTAGTGGCATAATGCATCCACATTGTGATATGTGTGTACAAATCAATGCAGGTTCGAATCGTAGTTGGTTGCAGTAATCGTATAATCGCGTCCTAATTTAGGCTAATACATCCACTTGCTACATGTAGGTCAGGGAATTTAGGGCTATGTTACATTATTTGCGGTGATTACATCATTGAGACTTACGAAGCGTGAGCATAAAATTAAATAATAATAATAATGATATTAAACGCGTCTTCTTTTCAAACTTTCCAGTAACCGATCAGACTTTTTACGGCTCACTGTAAAGCACCACCGTAAGGAAATGAAGCAGCTAGCTTCAGCGCTACAACACTTGCCACGAGTGAGTATGAATCAAGAACAAAAGCAGGGAAACGACTCAATTCCTATCTTCTACTAACTTTTGTCCCATGTATTTGCTGAATCCGAGTGAGAGAATGCTTAGCAGAATAGATCAAACAATGTCTTATCGCGTAGCTATTCGACTGGCTGAGCAAAGTTACCTGCTAGTGAGACAGGAAGGAAGAACTATCAGCTTGTCAACAGCAACTCTCAGCTTTAAGGCTTTTTGAGCTAATGCTTTGCATTCCCAAACACACAAAATACAGTGATTACAGCTGTCACAATTGGCTTCACAAACTACAGCACTTTTAGCCATTGCTAAGGTTTCTGAACCTAAGCTACAACACCTCGTCCGTAGCAATGCACTTATTACTCCCTTGAAATATCCTGTAAGCTGTCTTCCTCTACGTCATTTTCAGGGCGAAGGAAATGTGGGGCTCAGAGCTCAATTGTATCACTGTTCAATCTTATTATCTGGCAGTTTCAGTTTTCTTTTCTCCGTTTTCGATACTTATCCACTGCAACCACCAAAAAAAGTTGCTCATGGGATCTCACTCACTCAATATCTTTCGACACTGACACGATGTACTGGCATTTGATGATAGACAATCCAAGAAACAAAAACCGGAATAGTTTCTCAAAAGTAATTGCACTTAAGTGAAGAACATGGACACTAGCAAAAATCTCCTCAATTCGATTCTCAAGCTCGATAACATGCGGTGTAGTACATCTAAACCCCTGCAAATTTTTTACCTCCTTAAATGATTCTTGATTACAGTTTAAACAGAGAAATAAGAACAGTTAAAGAAAAAACAGAACGAATAATTCTTCGTCGTAAGACTTGCACTCAGTTCTCTAAGTTACATCATTGTCTAACTTGGCTCAACTTATCATTGCACTTAGTAGGGTTAATTGCAGCTGAGACGAATGGCGTTCTTGTTCAAAATAAATTTGAATCAAAGAACTAACGGCAAATATTACATGTTTCTGCAGTAGAAGCTATTTTTAACTTATATATTGTGGCCTGACTGGTTGGAGATTACTACTTAAACATGTACTGGCAAACTCAACTGAGGTAAACAGGGGCATACACTACTACCAATGGAGGTTTCAAAAATATCCTTTGTCTTGGCAAAGGTTCATGCCTTTCACGTCCTTCCTGTAGTTAAAGACACTAATACTTTTGACACCGCTGGTTTAACACCTCCTTCTGCTTGTCGGAGTCTCCCTTGCATCTGTGAGCATTCTTTCATACATACTTCGAGCCGGAATCAAACGCTACCAAATCGTCTTTTAAGCAGCCTTGGTTTTAGTTCAATAGGACTCGGTCCTTAATCTTCACATTCAAACAAAAGAAAAGGAAACTTCAACTTCGCATATTTCATTCTCATCTACGCTCTCAACAATTTCTTGCAGTACTACATCGTACCATTAAGACTAGTTCCGCTTGGAATCAAAGGAACGATATTGTCAATGTTACACTAAGATTTTGCAGTTTTGTTACTCACCCCAAACCAACGCTGTCAGCTTTCTTGCATAAATTAAGGATTGAAAATCGCACACTGCCTCTATCAGAATCAACACTTCACATCCCGTGTTATATTGAACTTAAACAACCGAATTATTATTTTAAGCTGCTATCCTGACTTTCGACCTCAAAGGAATTCATCGTTCGATCGAAACCGTATTTTATGCGCGGCTATTGATTATGCCCTTATCCCGCTCTTAAAAATAAAAAAACTGACTGCTGGTTGCACAGCACTAGGTTCTTACGAGTAACCTCAGTATTTAGGTTTACGATTTCTATCTAATATTACTTCGGTTGAAGGAACCTGTCAGTCAACCTAACCATTGATTGTACTCCACTATTTTCCATTTCTTTCTAAAGCTCCACGCCCTCAGAAACAGCTTATTCTATCTTCAAGTAGATGTATCAATAATTTCCTTTCAAGTCTCTACACTAAATGCAACAAATACAGTAATACAAGTGCGTTAATTAGACTTAATAATTATATATGGGCTCAAAAACAAGCTAGAGTTCCACTCAAATTAACAGCACTAATAAGAAGTGTCATCAAAAACATTTCGGCATCGAAGTGTCCATAATTTCATCGCGCATTCCGGACGAAATCAACGGAGAAGAATCAAACGTGTAAGGCGCAGATGCACTCGGTGAAAAGTTAGAGGCGCGCTGTGTAAAATGACTTTTAAATAAGTTTCCATTCGATTGCTTTCTAGGTGATCGTGCACGAATCACGTGAGGCTTGAAAGTATCTTCCAGTACTGATGGAGCTACATAAGTGAAGCCCTAAAAAGTTTGAAACAAAAGTTGACGATGCATTCAACATACTTATAAAGTGATTCGGCTGAATATTCGCACATTACGAAAAATTTCATAAGATCCTACCTGAAACACAAGATTGGCACTCTCGCTCAGCGTCGTATCATCAGGTGAGTCTATGGGAGGTTGCTTCGTGAATTTAGTATCAAATAAGGAAGCATCATCATCACCCGACTGAAATATTTTTCAATGATTAATTGACGCTCAAGGACATCCTGGAAATGCATCGTGCCTTTTCTGGCTACAGGCAAAATAATTCTTAGCATTCTTACAAGTGCAGGTTTAAAAGGTGGCTCAACTCGACGATTCATGACATCTTCCCAAGAACATGATTTGAAAAACATGTGTGACTTAATTGGAATGGCATCGATAGGCCCATACCCCAATCTTTGATTGGCTTGACGCTGCAACAAGTGTTTCAAAAATTATATGGCATGAAAATAGTGGGAGTTGAGCGACGATATTCCTCATATTCTTTATAATTCTACCTTCAGTAGCTTCCTGATGATGTCACGTGCGTCAGGGGTCAGGTAAGGGGGCAAGTTTAGCTTTCCTTTCAGTATCTTCTCAAATTGTTTTCTTTCTGTTCTCAGCAGTAAAAGGGGGCTGCAACATAAAGTACGAATTAAATGACCTGCTCTCGACCAGAAATGCCGAGCAGAGGAGAATGCTTTGACTTACCGCGCCGGTCAACATGTCGTACATCAGCGCACCGAGAGACCACCAGTCTACAGCTTTGCCATGCCCAACACGCATGAGAATCTCCGGAGCCATATACTCAATCGTACCACAAAAGGTATGGGTTACGCCACCTTCTTGAATTTGTTCTTTGCATAAACCGAAGTCAGTTAGTTTGACATGGCCTTGTGCGTCCAATAATATATTTTCAGGTTTTAAATCCCTTTAAAACAAATGACAAAAATTAGTCTGTATGATCAAATACGAAAGGCTTTACTAGATGCCTTTTTGCGTAAATTACCTGTATATGATTCCTTGGGTGTGTAAATGCTCCAATGCCAGAATTATTTCTGACAGATAGAAGCTGCAACCAACGGAAGATAATGTTTGAGCCAGTGACAAGAATTTGGGACAGTACAGTTACTGCTGATTGATTCAAACCAGCTCCTGATACTTTCAAGAATGAAGCAAAAATCGCGAATACCTGGCCGTGTCTTCCAAAAAAATTCCTTCCCGTTCCAAATGCATAAAGAGCTCTCCTCCACTAAGATATTCCATTATTAAGTACAACTTTCCATCTGTTTGAAAGGCATACTTCAAATCGACGATAAATGGGTGCTGGAATATAAACATACATTCATGAGTGCAACAATCAAATGAGGAGCACTAACAGGCCATCGGCTGGCAAATAAAAAAGAAGCATGTTCGTACTACTTATACCAACAAGCTGAGTAAGTGCTCAAAATACTGTTAACGATAGGAGAAAATGCTAAGAAATACTAGACTCGGTCTTCGGGTCCCACGTGCTGATCTAAAAATACCTGAATAGCTAAGCCTCAGTAAATACGTTTTATATCAAGACGTTGCTTGAAACAGCTTGCGGCCACCATTGCAGTAAATGAGTCAGCTCAGCCAAAACAGCTGTGTCCAAGGAAAATACCTCATACACACTACACACCTTTCCTAAGAAGTACCAATGCGATATAGGCTTATATGATTTTAAAGATTGTATCGATTTTATAAAATACGCAATATGGTTTAGACAAATAATGCACAACAGATACGAAAGAGAAGTTATTGCGCCCTCAAAAGAAAATAAGAATGCATTCCATACCTTCACGGCTTCCAGTATATTCCTCTCAGCCTTGGTGTGAGCTGTATCCTTCTGATTTCTGACTATAGTGGCCTTCTTGAGTACTTTCATGGCAAAAACCTTTCCGGAATCTTTTCCAGTATTTTTGCGGACTTGAAAGACTTTGCCATATCCACCTTTTCCCAACACTTTGCACAGCTCGAAGTCGCTGGGTCCAGCCTTCTCATGATTCCAAGTTTGTTCCGATATGGGGTACTCCTCCTCAGCACTAGAATCGAAAAGAAAACATAAGTAAATAAAAGCAGCACAATCCAGAATCTTTTCCAGTATTTTTGCGGACTTGAAAGACTTTGCCATATCCACCTTTTCCCAACACCTTGCACAGCTCGAAGTCGCTGGGTCCAGCCTTCTCATGATTCCAAGTTTGTTCCGATATGGGGTACTCCTCCTCAGCACTAGAATCGAAAAGAAAACAGAAGTAAATAAAGGCAGCACAATTAAAACGCATTAAAATTTTCTGAAATTCAAGAACTTACTTCATCAGCTCCTGCTGATCACGACCGTCATACTTGGCTGCCTGTAATGTGAAATAAATCAAGTCAATATCGGAAAGTTCTTCATCCGGAGCTCAACACCTTTAAAAAATATACAAACTTGAACTTACGGAGACGACGTCATCAATCTCGATCGCATCATCGTCAGAATGATGGTCCGGATCGAGCGAAGGGCCTCCGTCTGGCAACTCTATGTCAAATACTCCTGTAGCCATTTCCGTAATTTGTTCCGAGCTGGTTGCAAAAATTCATAGGGTAGGAAGATTCACGGATACAAGAACACCACGAAGTGCAACGAACAGCTACTCAAGTTGAACTGGATTGTGAAAGTGTAACACGGGAATGTGAGCTGTAGTCCCTGCTAAGTCTGCTTCCCCAAGTAAATTTCCACCTCTGCATTAAGTATCTTTCTCACCATCTGAAAACACAAGAGGGAAAGCAATCAATCAACAAGCAATTTGATGCATCATAACAGACTCTTCACCAACATACGCTGGTCCTTTTCAGTCACTTAGGAAGTTCTTTCCCAATAATTGCCTACTGCAACCTGCAACATTTCAAACTTTGTACGGGGATTAAAAGATTAGAGCCACTTAACGGTACACATGTACCGCTAAGAGATACGGACAACTAAAGCCTTACTACGAGTGTACGAGCTATATTTCGAATCGAGTCAATTCCAACAAAAGCAATTCTAAATTCAAATTGCAACAGTTTCCCTCGCCATACTCCGGTACTCACACAGAGCTCAAACAAACCTTTGGTTAAACTTGAATTAATAGCACTCGGGTGAGGAGGACATGTAACAAAATTATTTGACAAATCAGCTAAAATAGAAGCAAATGTCGACTTTGCAAACGCTCAATCAAGTCTTTCAATCATTGAATTACTACCGATCCAGCTTAGCAACGGGGTCTCACATTAAAAGTCGCTGATAAAGACAGTCAAACGTATACACTCTTTCATCAGACCAGTCTCCTCTGCCATACCATACGCTTTCTGGCTTGACAAAATCCTATAAAAATCCTCTTGAACTTTTTAAGCTCCACAAGAGCTGATGCCCATGACATCGGAATTTCTTCAACAAACAGACGACAATGAAGGTAACCGTAGTCTGCAGAGAACATTAAGTCCACATGTTTTGATCTATAACGCTACTGCTAACTCACCTTGAAATATTTGACATTTAAAATCTACAACAATCTGTTAAATAATCAGTCGAGGAACTACACAGCTACATGACAAAACAAGCTGCAGTATCAAAAACATCTGTCTCGTCTACAACTGCACTAGAGGAAACGTAGCACCGAAATGGAAAGGTACTGAGCGAGATAATGTGACGTAAGACTGAAAACACAAAACGAAATTAACTAACCGCTTAGGAAAGCAAACATTTGAAACGATATAGTTAGAAAGTAACGAGGCAAGACAGCAGAATGATTATGCATCATCTAACTATTGAGCATAATAGGTGTCGGTTCACGCGGTTAGGGAATCAGCAACAGTTCTGCAAGTCAGACCAGCTGTAGCACAACAACACTCGGAAACAATACCATGCTGCTAAGAAAAGACACGCATCAACAAAACCTTCATTGTACCCTTCTCTTTGTGTAACCAATCAGCTCACGTAACTTCCTACTAGCCGTAACACAATAATTAAATCTTCAACGCCAATCACACAGGCGAAACCAATTTCAAAATCGATTGACCTCATTTCCACCACAGCTATAGCCCAATTCCCCAATTCGAGGTAACTTCCTAAATTCCTCACAGCTTCTCTCCATCCTGAATCCTGCCTTGCAGCATCCGCTCTGCAGATTCACTTTTACTTCACTACCAACTCACAATATCCATTTAAAGTTACATTATTTACCTGAAGGACGATAATCCTATGTAGATTGGCACTGCGAAATTGAAAATGGTTCTTGTCGCGACTCTCGCTCGGAGACACGCACTGAGTCAATGGCAAACAACACTATTTGCAAATATACGAGGAACGACAACAAATCTCAATCGTTAACACAACAACAAGGCGTTTAACCACTAATTTTTGCAACAATATTCCTGGTCTCCCAACGTGTGCAATTATATTTAGTTCACTATGGAGCAAAATGAGAGAGAACAGGAGACAGAGCAGGAAGAATTCGCACAAGTTCACTGCGAGACCTTCTCAGAGAGTAGACAATCACCTTGCAGCTTTTTTAGCCAAATTGACTTGAACGTGAATCACCATCAAGTATTAACCACCACTAACTTGAACTAACTTGGGCATTAATTCTGCACGCTTTTAGACCATGTCCCTCTCGGTCTGAATATCTCAAGTTATTTCCCATTACACACTGTTATGCATTTGCGCTCCTTTTCCTCGCGATGCCTACGGCCGTCCATATATGCATGTGTTGGTGTGCATACATAACGTAACCTTATGGGAGAGGGAAATGTCCTACTGAGGTAATCCCCCTCCGCTTCGTTCCGCGCATTCACACTCACCGTACATACTTACTAGCACCTCACTATGCCGTGAAGCGTGCATCTATCTACCCACTTTCTCGAATCCCCGCAGGAGCATAAACCAAACATACGCATGATCCCTGCTGCACAGATGTTGTATTTGGAGCTAACCACAAGCAACGTGCTTCAAAAGATTAGTCTGCTTCATTCTCGAATCTCCCTCCTTTACAGAATCACAATGGTTCTGCTCAAACTCAGTAGGAGCTGAAGCACATGCTTCTAGGCAAAACATGGACAATCAAATGCGTCATCTGTACCGTAGTGCAACTACAGCGTATATCCCGCATCCGGATAAAAAACTGGGTATGACGGACTCCCAGTCATCTTCCTTTCGGGAAAACCTTTCGCATGACACCGATTGCAGTACATACAGAGTGCGAGCGGGCATTGGGCATCATGATGAGATCATCCCGGCCAGCGACCTACCATTCAGACCTGATGGATTTTTTTTGCATCTACCCTCGGGCCTTTTACTACGACACAGGTGAAGGTTTCACGTGCGGAAGGAATGACATTTCCCTCAGGCGTCCTCTTTCATTTCGTTTCCCGTTCAGCGCACCTGATAAGAGAAGCGAAAGATTGCAGGTGTTGCCGGGCAAGACAAGACGCTCTGAGGTAGTAGGGCCCATTTGTTTTTGTTTGTTTTGAGAGTATTGTCGTTCATTGAACAGGGCAATTGTCAACAGTATGATAACTGCTTAAAATTTCGTGAAAGTGGCCGTGGCCAGATGGAGTGAAAATGAGGGAAAAGTTGCCATTCTGTTGATTCTCTGCGCAAATAAACTTGTCACGCTATGTTGCAAGTTGCAGGACAGGCAGGTGCACGCCAAGATCAGGATTCCTGCGAGTGACCCATGGTTGGAGACAGTGAACTTGCTCAAAATTTTCCGTGCTCACAATGCAGTGACACATAAAGGAGGGAGTAATTAGCGAATAACAGGCTCTTGGGCACCAATGCAATGGCGTGAACGTTCATTGACCAGATTGCAAGTTGTTGCAAAAAACGCTGATGCTTCCTTTCGACCATGTCGTGCAAACGATAAGTATGAATGGCGCTTAGCGTGTGGTACATCTTGTGACAACCACACTGAAGCTGTTTTTTATTGCCAGGGTACAAATCGGTACAATTTTTGAGATTTGTTTTGAAATGGTCATTGGAAATCTATTACTTGAACAGACATGAAGAGAACTTATGGAGCAACGCCACGGCAGTATGCGCGGAGTCGATGTTTGCCAACATGTTTGCCAACATGCTAACATGCCAATGTTATTGCGAATAAAATGGGAATATTTTGGATGGCAACACGTGAATAGTTTTCCAGAGGTTATCATCAGAAAGGAGCTCGTCACTCGTATTCATCTCCCAGTTGCTCTGTCAAGACAGGGCATTGGCAGTGACCTTGAAGGGGAGAAGACGAGAGCTCTATCATCCGCTGATTAGAATTAGGTAATCGTGTACCAACATATCGGAGCAATCGTATATCAGTGCTCATGCCATCTTGTTTCATCTGATTTGTGACTGTCACATGCAACTGAGTTTTCGCTCAACTTGTTCAGAACAGTTTTGTGAGCTTATCGTTCAAGACCATCATGATGATGTGAGTTCAGGAATAAATGTAGTTGGAATTCACTCGTCCGTGATTAATAGCTGAAGTGGAAGGAGTGAAGGATGGTCAAACCGCTCTGATTTCCTCCCATACGACAATCCTGTAAAAAATAAAAGGCTAATGTGTTCTGGTCGTATTGAATTTCTTAACGGCGAAATGAAAACCGTATTGCGTCGCAATCTCACGTTACTTTCATCTCTAACAACTAACCTTTGAGTTGTGGAAGATGTGGCTTATTCCGTGAACAATTTTCCATTCATGAAGCCTTCACTCGGTCGTACGTGACTTGAAAACTTGTGGCACAGAGATTACAATTGATGCAATATCTCTTCAATGTTTGCGTCTCATTTACAGGATCCAGGGCAAGCAAACATGTTAATTACCCCGCTAATTTCATTAATTTTTAACTCCTATATATCTATTACTTTTTCTTATCGTTTGAGCATCCAAGCGTCCCATATTCCTGTCAACAACGCATGTTTTTAACAACGGTGTCCTAAACTCGGCTTATTTCTGTTGTTAGCAGTTTCAAATGTCGTAGACTCTTTCATAAGATGCGGAGCATAGAAACACTAAGGCTTTTGCCTTTGGCAAGAAATTCTTTGAGCCCATGCCATGTTTCCATAGCACCTCTGTATGCTCTGTATGTATCAGATGATTAATTCCCAAGCTGAAGAAGTAACTTATGCTTACAAAGATAAATATTCTTTGTTACAACACGCTTTGTTATTATTAGCTTCGTACCAAGCTTTCACACAGTTTCAATTTCATGTTTCAGAACACATTCATGTAACCACTCTCATGAGACAGGACATTTGCCATCGCATGGACACAATCCACGAAGACATCTTTGATTTATTGTAACGATTGGAAATGCAGAAATCTTAATTTCCTGTATCCCTCTTCGAAACCCATGACTTGAAGATCACTCCTCATAATTTCGACTAAAAGACGATCTGTAATTGGAAGTGCGGATGAGACGAAACCCACAGCGTGAACTTTGAGGAAGCATCAGCGGTGCAGAGTCTTTATGTTATCAGCAATTAAATATTTATAAGGAAGTTGTTCTATTCTGTAAATTATCCTAAAGCTCAACTGACTTGAAAGTTTAACTATATTATCTTAGAATTAACAGATTTGGCTTACGCAAGTTTCATTGTTCAAAGGTATTCTCAACGACGGCGCCTCACTATACACGGAACCATGGCAACTGTTGTCAGGGTTATTGCTGTATGTATCGAGATAAATAAGCTTAAAGTTAAGGAGATAATGGAATGATTGGTACGGGGAACAAGTTTTTTGAAACTTCAGTACTTTCCTACGAGTCGTAGCTATTAGTTAATACACTAATAGCCAGGACTTAATGAGGATTTTGTAAGACGTTAAATTCATTAAATGAGACCACTCATTCTATGGAAAGTCCTGTCGCTGAGCCATGTCGACAACAAGACTATAATTTTTAGTTCCTCTACTTGAAAAGTTAAATGTACTTTCAGCGTGCGAATCAATTCCAGTGTTACAGACAGATGCATCATAATAATAACTAATAAACTAATAGCAATATGCAAGATCGGTCGTCTACCTGTTTTCACTTGAGACTTGAGGTACATCTGTACAAGATTCTCATCGCTATAAACAACTTTTTTATACATGGTTGGGTCAACGAGATGAAGACCTTTCTTGAAGAAACAATGCTATAGGTTTGACTGAAGCTGATACAAATAGAAATATTTGAAACTTTGGTTGTAAGCAAAGATATTACCACGGGTACACAAGATCTTAGCTAGTAGATAACTTTGTTTCTGTCTACATACGAGTCAAGTACTTTTTTGCTTCAAAGCTCAAACATGGCGTTTCAAAAAATTGTGGCAAACGTTAAGATGATGGGAAACGGGGCTGGAATAAGAGCTGGTTGAGGAGCAATTGTCGTCATTTTCACAGATGCGTTGTCCGGTTCACAAGCGGCTGCGTTGGCAGGTATGTTGAAATGTCTGGGTAGGTCCTTGAACTCGTCATAGTACGGTGAAGGTTCGGAACTGCAATAGAAAGAAAACCATTTTCTGGTGACGAACTCCATGACCTTTTGGACAGAACATTTGGGATTGTAAAATTACTCACCTTTGAGTGTAGATCCAAACAAAGTAATAAGCTAGAGCAAGGCATAGCGAAATGAGAAGCGAAACCGAAGACGATGAAGAAGGGCCGCAATTTGCCTCTAATACGAGATTGACCTGCGCAGCATGTGTCGCCGTACCGAGTACAAGACAGGTATGAGCAGCTGGTGGCTTCAAGTTCATCTGCGAAAATATTCATCAATTAGAATTTTGTACCGTCGATACACCAAGCATTCCGCAACTAACTTGAGGGATTACTAAAAGAAGACTAGCCGAGGAAGCTAAAGCCACTCATGCTTCTTACAAGTACATGACTCACTTTGAAGGGTTTTAAAGTCTTTGGCATCAAGAACAGAGATGAGCCCTTGGACACACTCCCATACGAGATCTACGCACTTTTGCCTTAACAGGGCAAAATATTCTTCATCACAATTAACGCTGTGTGGCTGAGGAGTTTTATTAGAGGGTTCTTTGGAGTCAGATGATGGGCCCTCTTGCGTATTTGACGACGTGTCTTGCGTCTTAGCTTTCTGATGTTCTAGGAACAGAGACGCTGGACTAAATTTCTTAGTTTGAGGCTGCTGCTTTGACCCGCCGGCAGTTGGCGTCCATACGGAAATATCCGTTGATTTAGAATCCTCGTCCAGGAACGAGGAAGACATTAACACGTCACATCGCATCACATCACAAAATTCACCTAAACAAACGGAAATCCTCTGCCTGGTGGAAAGAAGAGCCGGGGCGTTAATCACAATCGACTGCTGTGAGTCTGATGATACTTTTGTAAAAGCTCATAATCCTTTGGTTTTCATCCACTCTTTCGCAAATAAATCATTAGAAAGAGAATTACAATTATGCACACAGCTCACCTTATTTATAAGATTGGAATGTCTTCTTTCTATGTGTAGATCTAGGTGTCGTTCCAAATAAAATTTCTTTCCGCACTTTAAGCACTGCCAATGGGACGATCGCGTCCTCTTCAAGGATTCCCGAACACCAAATAAATCTCTTGATAAGTTTAAAGGGCATTCTATGGGTAGAGAAACGCCGTAGCGATGCAAAATCGGATTCCAGTTCTGCAAGTGAACCGTGCATTGTAAGATTTCCAAGAATGACAATCGGACAGAAGGTTAAGAGACCTTCGGTAATCCAATTTGAAAATTATAAGTGTGTGTACGTGAAGATTTCCAAGAGCTTCTTTTCACCCACTTAATGCATGCATTGAGCGATACTAAACCGGTTAGGAAAACTAACACGCAACGTCAGTGAGGGAAGATGCATGCGCTAAAATGCAGTTGGTGGTTGTTGAAAAGAAAGCTTCTCAAGTATACACAAAAGCTGGTGGTTGCAAAAGGACAGGACTGAAACAACTTATGAACTGACTACATGGAAGGGATAATGGATAAGAACTTAAGCTTGGACGCTTAATTCGTGGAATGTAACGTATATGTGGAACAGACGGTAATTTAAGATTCCTTGAGAAAATTGCAAAGTCAGAAAGAAAGAGAGAGAGAGAGACAGACGAGATTAGAAGAAGGAGATTAAACACGTCTTACCTTCTGGACCAATTTCCTTACTATGGACGAGTTAGTTACATCACAGTGCTTAGGCGGCCTGCTAAAAAACGGGGTCCAGTAATCACCAACCCAGAAAGAAAGCATAACTGCAATTTCAATTACAACTAATGTAAAAATACTTGAAAAAGTGCAGAGCCGGCCTGCCATGATGCCAATCGATATGCAGGATCTCCCACGCAGTGAGTATCTCGTACGCTGCCTCTGCCTTAAAAGTTATAGGCGAGAGAGTGCTAGCTTACAGCCTGAGAATTGCAAGCCTAGCTTCATTCCAACTTTGCGTAGCACTCGCTGCACACGGACCATGCTCATAGGAAGGAAGGGAGAGAAAGCGGGTAAATCAACTTTCCCCACACACGAACATTTTCATGGTAAGTTTGACTCTGCCGCGCGCTATCTCTCTTTCTCTGACTGAGTCGGCATCATGCGGGCTGGCTTTCCATCCTTGCAACTGGAGCTACTTCTGTGAGGGAGAAGCGGGCAGTGAGACTTGCATGCCTTTTGCCCGTTTACGAGGAACAGGTGTGGAGCGAGGTATAGTTTCCTTGTATTTTCACTTAGAAAGGTTGTTGGAGCGCAATGCTGTCGTGAAATATTTAAGCACGTCCAGCCACGTAGAGGTGCGTTTATCTGCCGACTTATTTGCACGTATCAGGACGCGGAAGACGAGGAGCACTCATCATATTGCGTCAAGAACGTTGTTGATTCACCCAGTATGAAAGGACGAGAAGGTGGAGGAGGACGAGGAGAAAGCACGTTTTCCCCGAACCTGCACAAACCGGAATGTTTTATGTTGCAAATGTTTACAGTCGCGTAACTCATCAGCATTAATAACTGAGTAGTTTCGTACGAGCAGTAAAAGAGATGAAAGGTTGCATTAAAATTGATGGCTTTCATCCCGTTGTAGGTGCGTGCAAGGAAATTGGAATTCGTCTTTCTTTTTTTAACTTTTGAGAGGCGCTTCTTAGGCGAACATGGAGGATTTCTCGAATTGTTCGAGGATGGAAGGAGGGGAAGAAGAGCGGAACAAGTTGTGAGCCTTGCATGTGTGCCTTCCGTCTTGTATGAAAATCTTAGCGGATCACTGGCTCGACAAAGTCCAAGTCTCTCGTAACTTTGTTCCCTTTCTCTGGGTTGCTTAAAATCCCAGCTGGGATCGCAAAAGTTCTGAGCCTAGAGCGGAAATAGACGAAGACAAAGTTGAAGTAAATAGTTCTTTAGCCTTACTCTGGAAATTTATAAGCACGTGGAGCCATCATGGGTATTTCATACCTTTGCAAAACCAGCTCAGTCAGAAGAGAGAGAGAGTGGGAAAGAGAGAGAGATCTCAGTGTACTGACTGGGAAAGAATGCTCACATGTTTGCATGGAGCGGGTGAAGAGAAGCATAAATTTTGTTTATCCTTCTAAACTCATCACCACTTTGGCGAAAGTAAGAGTGGACGAGAGCGATCTCGTATAAATCGGCCGTCTCAAATTGTTATTCAGTCTAACTTTCTCCCCAGGCGAAAGTTTTAATTAACACTTGTACTCTCGCTGACTTGGTGCCAGGAATCAACTCGGAATCACATCTTGCTAAGGCTACAGTCCTTTCAACTTCTAATTCGCATTCCCTCCAAGCAACACCTTTCAACATGCATCATTAGCTTCATTCTTCCACCAGACCAATAAGTGTCCGTACATGCACTGTACTCCGTCATAACATAAGATCCACCTTCTGGAATCACCTTCCTCCCAACTTACCACCAGGTCTGCATGCCTTTGCTACTTTCACCTCACTGGAGCCGACATATCTCCTGAGCCAGGCTTTGAGTCTGTAGAGGAAATCAATCTTCTATAAACTTATTGTTTAAACCTTCTTTAAAGCTGCAGACTTTGATACTCTTGACTCTGTACTCTCTGTGTTTTATGTATCTCACAGACCTCTCAAGCTTGTGGTAGTGACATAGCAGCCAAGCTACAGGCTGTTATTGGTGTGTTTGCTGCGAACAGATTGCAAACTTTTGCGAATGCTTGAACGTTTGACAACCAAAAGGTATACACGGGCAGGGAGGTGTAGGAGGTCATGAGGAGAATTCCGTTCAGCCGAAACTTGAGGCTTCTGGAATGCTTGAGTGATTACTTCCCCGGAATTACGACGGCGGAACTTTGCCCGCTCGCCATAAACTGATTTCCATTAAGGAGTCCTTCACTCCGAAAGTGAACTGAATTCAGAGTGTGGCGCAGTGTAACAAGTATAAAATTCAATCTCGTTTCCGGTTTTGTGACTCGTCTCACAAGCCCGTTTCCTGGCTTTCGCTCATGTGATTGATTTGAATTCTGATAGGTATTCCAGGTAAAATGGAGGGAAAGTCGGGATATGAGATCACCGCCGTGTGACTAAGTGGTATCCCGACTCATGTTTGGAATCATCGACCACCGCTTTGAAGTTAATGCAGGTAGTATAGCTTGAGGTTGGAGGGGATTACAAAGGGAAAAGAAGTTACCAAGAGTATGATTACTCTTGGCAAACTTATTTATTCTCCATTTTCTCATCTCTTTTATCTTCTGCATCCCATCATGTACGTAGCTCCATTCGCACATGCAGATGATACAGGAAAAAAACGGAAATTCAATTCCTCCTCTTTGCACACATCACGTGCAGTGAACAGGGAGAAAAATCTATTTCATGCTCTGTATTCGCCTTCCTTCTCCGAGCCTTTGGCTCCTTGTAGAAAGTTAAAAAGAATTCACTGCTTGCAAAGTAACTGGATTTCATTAGGATCGCCGGGACTGGAACTGAACACTTTTGACAGCTTTATGAAGGTAACTTTATTCCGGAACCTTTCAAGGCGCAAAACATGCATAAAAAGTCTTAACTCTGTTGTTGGAAGGAGCCGGAGCCTCTGCCACGACCTTGACGCCTCGGTTGACGGCTTCGTACCGCACTTGAACATGTTGTTGGTTCGCAGCCCTTGGTGTAAGCATATAAACATCAATCTTAATTTGCCAAACACTCTGCACAATATTTTTGCCTAATGATAAATTCTTGGATGAGGGGATTAAATTACTGTGCTTTTCCCCTCTTTTTTGCGATTTCTCCTCCTCTACAGGCAATTTTCAGCAGTAAAAGATAGATTTCCTGACAACAGCCCGTTCAAAAAATATACACAAGATTTGCAATTCGGCAATTCCGCCTATGCTTCTTTCTCTGCTGGAGGTAAAACAAGATTTAAAGCTGTGTAAAACTTTCTCCAGAAATTAATTTGGAGTAAACGGTTCTTTAGTTGAAGTAGAAGGGAGGAGGGATGACGCCATCACCAGCTCTCGCATCATTTTACAGGTGGCGCTCAACCAACCATTCCCCTGGTTAGTTCAAAAAGCGAAGGAAGAAGGTGAATTTCCACCCAATCGTTGGATGTTTATAGCTCACAGCTCATATGTTCCTCTTTTATTCTTTAACTGCGGACGCGGTGGTTGTAAAAACGGCAGGATTCCCAAAGAGCTTTATTTACTATTTACGCATTACATTACACTTGTGTTCCGTCGTATCAGGTTTTACGATGCGAAAACGACTTTTGCCGACGCCTCCTTCCTCTGTATTGTTTCCAGCTTTGCGAGCTATTAAAAGAAAACTGCCCCGCTCTCATCCCAATCCGAGCCTCTTGGCTGATCAAATATTTATGAAAACATAAGTCCATTTACAAGCTTCAACTCGCCTTATTATAGGAGTACGAGCAGCTCTTAGTGGAGAGCGGCGGTGAAAGTCGGATGCACAGCCTGCTGCCCCAATGCAGTGAGCAGGTTCCACCTGTTCTACAGATTAAAAGCGCATCTCATTTGCCCCCTCCAGGTCAGACCGTGAAGATGAAGGTTTGTGCTGGAAGAGGAAGAAGGAATTGTGATTTTTTTCTCCTCCTCAATCTGCCTGATTGAGCTTCACGGAGGACATCGGCAGATGGATTTAGCAGCCGGGGAATTAGCAAGGTCCCATAGCTAGTTGACGTGAATTGGTGAAATTCGTGCGGCTCGAAAGGTATGTACTTTGACGACGACATTTTTTACCCTTATCAAGAAATTAATGAAAAACTGGGACTAGTGAGAGACATATTAAAAATAAGATTTTATGGCGTCTAACTGCACATTTCCACTTCCCTTTCGTGTGCCGGTGCCAGCTTCTCTCGCGGGTGCAACTAAAGGTCTTATGGTTACTTTATTTAAGTCGTTCGCAAGACTATGGTCTTCTGAAAGCTCCTCACCCACCTCCAGTTCACAAAACCACACAGGTCACATTTCATATTCACCGTGAGCAGCCTCTGCGAGCTCATTCCAAGCTGATTACAAAAGAAGCGGTTCTCTCTAAAAATGGCGTCCGTTATGATGTTGCATTTCATTGTGTAGGATTCTCTCGCCGCCGTATACTTCCCCTCCCCCCTGGTCGTTACACTTTCACCATCTTTTCTTGATTTGCTCCCTGGTTGTCTCTCTCTCTCTCTCTCGCTCTACCCTCCTCTATGCTTTTGCATGATTGTTGGAGAGGAATGCGGAAAACCATATAAATTTATGTGTCTCATCCTATTCCTATTTTATGAGAAATAGCAAATAGCCCACTACTCCAGTCCCGTGTCATGAGCAAGCAAACATAGTTTATCACATTTTCCACTCTTTTTCCCAGCACATCGAGAGGGGAATTTCTTCCCCCCATCCCCTCTACACGCTTGCAAATGCCTCACCGCCGTGTTTATGTGTATCTTGTAAGAGAGAGTGTTTAGATCTAGCTGAGGAAAAATTTAAATAAAAAGTAGTAGCTCCTCGTTTTGCCCATTCAAATTATATTATGAATGATACGCCATAAATCAATTTCAACTTGTGCATACGTCTCCTCTCTACAACCACGGCTCTCATCCCTCAACTTTCGTCCCGGGTGCCTCCTCCTGTTTAAAATACGGCTTGAAAACACGAACCCGTAACCACCTCTGCCCTACAACATGCACTCCGGCTCACGTGTCTTAATCTTTCAACAGTTGCAAGCATTCCCGCACTTGGCCAACTTGTCGTCTTCTCCATGTGCTTTTCATTTGCCTCTCTTATCTTCGCTATGCCGATTGTGCAAAACCGATGGTCGGCAGCGCCAAGCCCTGAGAATAGGAATAGCGTATACTACCGTAGTTAATTTGTTCAAGTTGCCAAGGCAAAGTCCTCATAGTTTTCAAGGCTCGCCTCATCCCCTTAAATCTCTACTTGCAATTTGATGCAGTCAAATTACCAAGTTGGGCGAAAGTTTCCAACCCGAGAAAGCAGTAGTGGTGGCAAACGTCTTGTAGACCAGAAGGACGGCTTGGCTGAATGATGCTCCCGGCTTAAGTTGGCAGTTTGTGTGGAAAACTTTGCTCCGGTATCATGATAATGGTGTTATAATTAGCATGATTTTAATGAACAGCGTGTGTAATCTACGTCCTGTAGTTTGGAAGCTGAGAAAGCGTACTTATAAGAGTTCATATAGGCTCATGCCTCCATATCCTCATGGTATGCACTGGGCCACATGCATAGGATGGGATTTTGGCAGACGAAGAATCTGGATTAGAGACCAGTGTGCAATTTAAATTGTGACTTTTACAGCATGAAATTTGCTCGCAATTGCTCCTTCATAAACATCGTTACTTGCATACTTTTCCTGGAGGCGAGTCTCTTTACATTGCCCCGTTCATTTCCTCCTCTGCGATGCTACTGATGCTGAAAAATATGCAATTAAATGCGTATTCCGCGAGCATTCCTGGAGTAGATTCTCTGACAGAGGAAGGAAGGAACAGACGGCGAAACATCTCAATTTGGTATAATACAGTCCTGCTGCTACATAACCTCAGAGCTCTTACAGCTGATAGCCTTTTCGTGTTTTCTTAAAACCTGTACTGAGAAGTAGAAAGTATAAGTCTCATAATGACAGTGTGTGGAACTGATTCCACGGCACTGCTTTTAAACAAGCTCAAGCGAATTGCAAGCGAGAGGACGGAACGGGATTCCGGGAACAAATACGACGAAACATGGGAGTCGAGAGAGTCTATAGTCGGATAGTTGGATTTGTGTACAGCTTTGCTTCACCAGCCTACTTGCGAAGAACATGAGTCGAGGCTTTGAACTCTACCCGGGTTTAAGCACATGTACGTCAGCACTTTTATTTTAGTAGTTTGTTCGTATTTGACTGCTCTCGACTGCAGATACAAATACGTTTGCTTTTTCCATCATTTGTCCACATACTTATAATGGCAGGATGGCAGAGCAATATTTCTTTCATGCTTCAAATGAGGTATTCATCTCCCTCTTTTTCCTTCGATCCCGCCTCGGAGTCCGAAGCTGAGCTGGTTACAGTGGCCTAAGCCTCCACTCAATTCCAGTCATCCTTTCGCACAGGAACGCGACCGGCATATTCAATGGCTGGAAGGGAGGTTGGATTGAAAAAAAAAATGTTTTCAACAACATGATATATTATTTGAAACCTTGTTTTCACCATCAATTCCGCCATCATTTCATTAGAGAAAGGCAATTCGGAAGCACAAGCCGTTATAATTCCTTGTTTCGCCAAGTCCTGTCCTCACAGAGGGAATTTGCCGTGGACGGGCCACATGACGGAAGCAAGCTAATGACTTTGCGGACTGCGTGCGAAATAAATTGCGTGCCACAAATAACACGGATGCAAATTACTTGAACCGCGCGGGTAATAAAATGTGTTTTGCTCCTCACTCGGCTCTGGTTGTTTCGGTGGAAATTCTCAACGATTTCACGCACGTCTTCTTCCCTGTGTCATCGTCATCGCAAGGGATTCACAGGGAATTACTCTGAGGGAGGAAAGCAGAGCAGAGTGGAAAATATTTGCAGCAGTTTAAAATAACTACGTGCTGAGAGATTTGTGCATTCGCACTTAAGAATAATGGATCGTGAGCAAGACTTTTAGGTGGTGGCAGAAATGTGGAGAGATTCATGCATTTCGCCATGTAATTAAAGCCGAGAGCTCATCTGAACTACGGTGGGAAATGCATCCCAGCACATGTCGGACCTCATTTCCCACTATTTGCCCGGTCGGGTTGAGATTTTCGAGACATTTCCATGCTGCCACCAGAGAGAAAATGGGATTACGTCCACTTGAATGCTTCAATAACCTTCTTTAAGCTGATTAATGGAATTTATATTTCCATTCTCAGCACGACTTATCGATATTAAAGCTCGGATTATAAACAACCTGCTCGAGTTCCGGATCGGAACACGGGGGTCGTGTCAGACACTCTGAAGAGATTAGAGCCGCATAAGATGCATGGAGGAAAATAGACGCTGCTCAAGAGGCAGCAACAATAGCTAGAAGGCTTCAGATGGAGATAATTAGTCCTCTATTTTCTCCTAGCTCGGGGCTCAAAACGGCTAATTTCTATAAGTGTTACTTAATCCTCCTCATTTGACCACGGATTCCGTCGGGGAGAAAGTCAGGATGAAGAGGGAGAGGGAGGGGGAAAGGAGAGAAGGAGTGAAAAGAGCTCATTGTGTGGAATGACTGCCAGATTGCGGCTATGCATAATCATTTCGACAATAATTTAGCGTTATTTCCACCACTCCAAGTGCTTTTTTAATCTCTCAGGCAAGTTTTAAGCAGGAGTTATACGGCTCTCGGTGTCAAGATTACCGACCAGATTGCTCATCGCAGCCACTCGTGAGATTGTGCCCGGATTCTTCGATAGGTTGTTGGGAATATGGGGTGGGTGGGTGAGTGCACGTTCCGTAATTAGCACGCTGACACAATCAAGTGGTGCAAGTCTGCTAAATTATTTCCTCAGTTTTAATAACTTGTATAATCCAAAAGCTTGCTTTATGGACCACATAAATCACCGGCTGATACAACCATCGCGCTAAGGAATGAACATTTCCTGTCACACCGCTTCCCTGTAATGGTAACTCGTTATTGTTTGACCACATATAGCAAGTAATTCTACGGAATTTTCAACATTCCACCAGTCGGCTTTCTCTCTGCATAAAATCTTACGACGGGGTTGGTAAAACGGGCGGAGAGAATAAATTGGCCAAGTTTTACCACTTGAACTGGGAATCGAGAAAGAGCCAGCATTGGAGGCCGAGTGAATAGGCAACATTGCGACTCCGCAATGTCTAGCATCGTTCGACTTAAGAGTTTCCGCTCTTGTACAAAGGTCCGTGGGGAATGAGGTACTGAAATGACCAAAAGGAACACACCATGTACGTTTTCTCGAATGGCGAAAAAGGGACGGGGGATAAATCATGAAATTTTGGGACGGGAGCGCACGGTGACTTCTATAAATTATCTTTTGAAATTTTTGCATCCCGCTTTAAAACAAGGGGAAGGAGTGGAGCGAAACTTACTCTTCCGGCTTAATTCACCGGCGCGACTGTCTGCTCTCATTTCTTATAGTTGACGCGCTCGGATTTGCAACCCGGATACTGAGACAGAGCATTTCCCACTTACAAAGTGAACAGGAAGGAGAGGAGGGCTATGAGAAGAAACAAAGCGTAATGCTCATAATGAGTTGGTTGTGTTTCCAACTTTTTACACAATGTTATTCGGCCAAGTAAGCAGATGCAGCATCCCATCGCCAGATGGCCGATTTATCCTGGATAAAAACATGGAACAAAGGAATAAATCAACGACGTGGATATATATTGCACAATCGCACATCATTAGTAGCAAACAAGGGCGAGGAAAATAAACAAGGAGATTTCGTCCAATTCATTTTACCGAGAACTGAGTGAGTATGCGGTGGGATGAACTCCGTTCCTTTGCCTTGAAGATGCCTACCCTGTTGGAAGTTGTTATAAGGAATGTAAACTACAGTGGTATAATTTGCACAGGGTTTGAGTACCTAGTTTGCAGTCTTGTTAGCTGTAGGACGGGAGCCATAAATTAGCTTTAATGAGATGTAATACTGAGATAATACTAATTATTTAATCAAGAATGTAAATTACGTCTAGCGGATTCCATTTATTGTGGTGGCAGCAATAAACATGCTGAGCAGGAAGGCGAGAGCAGGAAGCTTGGAGAAAACTGAGAGCGAATATCCTCCTATACTGTCCTTTACATTTTATTCCGTGTAAGACATGGCTGCCGGAAGGAAACTGATGCTCGTTTAGGATGCGTAGTCACATGCGTATGTACATACAAGTAAAAGTGATTTGCATCTATTAGCTCATATTAGCTGGAATGGTAGGGGTGGATGCAGAACCAATGAAGAAATTAACTAAGACGGACGAGAAGGTAGGAGATGTTTAAGGGAGATTTGTTGGCGAGCATTGTACAGAGTTAATGTAGCTGCTAAGACCAGCTTTGGTAATTGGTAATTAATTGGGATGAAAATGAAGGAACTTTATAGGAAACAGCACAGGAATGAGATGACTATGGAAAGGAAAGTAAGGCGCTTTTCTNAGGAAAGTAAGGCGCTTTTCTCCAGTCGGGTGTAGTCATGCATGTAAATGTGTGTGTGTTCTCTTCCTTTTTAATAAGGCAATTTGAAGACGCAATGCGGGAGAGGCACATGGAGATGGGGAAAAGAGGTCGTTATTTTGGAAGACATGTAGCAAGTTTTGCGGTTTGTTTTGAGGGAATTTGTTCTGCGGTGGAGGAGAGAAAATGGAGCAAGTTGGCATGGAGAAGGGGACGAGGAGTCCAGCACAGTACTGTAGGGTGTTGTTTACCGGATTGGCTGGATATAAATTATTCAATTTATAGCTCAGAGCTATCAGGTAGGGAGGATTGAATGAAAGTTTTAGTGAGGCCCCGCGAATCTGTAAACACTTAGCCTCTAATTAGTTTAAGCAGTGCAGTACAGCAGATAGAGAGGAGCGGAGAGGAGAAGGGAGGGAGGTGGGTGGCGTAAATGGAAATGTACTAGGGGCTGAAATTGAAAGATTTTACTATAGTACGAGGATAATTACAGGACCGTTTAAGAGAGAGAGAGGGAAACATTGAGAGCTGGGGAAGGAATGTGTGGTTTCGCAAGTTCCGAATCCTGTTGCTTGTTCCACGATCCCGTCGGTTGTTTACACAAAGTGGCTGGGAAGGATACAGCCGTTGGCATCCGACAAAGACAGTGTGAGCTGCTCCTTGACTTGGAATCTGTCTCTGTTAAATTCACCCTGTATTTTCTCCCCCTGTCTCATTGTTTCTTTTGCTGTCTTATTTTTCCTAGAAGTACAGGCTGACCGTGTATCCGCTGGCCTTTGTAGCTACCGCTAACCACAGTCACATTAGCAGAAACACAAGACTTGAAAGAAAAGCCTCGCCGCAATACGGGTGGGATTGGAAGGAGGACGAGGAGAATAAATGGCATACGCATCCTTTCCTTAAAGTACCGTGTTCCTCTGTTAGTTGCTGTCGTGTTTGTGGAATCTTCTTTTTCTCTTTTCTTTTTACTGTGACTCCACCACTACCACACAATCTCTCTCTCTCCTCCAGCCTCTCTCATCCTCTTATATTTGTGTTAGTTGTGCGTGGTTCCGTTTCGGCTGCCCTATTTCCCGCCATGGTTAGCTGCGGCGTAAAGACTTAATGTTTTGAAACTCGTGTGAAACAAAAGTTGTGGGGAATGAGAAGTGAGTAGAGGAAAGCTTTACTTCATCTTCCTGTCCCGTCCCGAGCTTTGTAGTCCGAAGCCGAAATAGCACTTTGGTCGGGGAAAAGTTGCCGCCTTTCTTCTTCTTTCGCCATTTCAATTCATTTAACAGGTTCTATGCTGTCGTTTGTTTTTCCTCTCCTGCCGTTTTGTTTCTTAATCCGCTCGTCTCTTCGATCAAGCTTATCTTTTCCCGTCCTAAGTGGCATTGATACAAAGTTTTCCCTCCGACAATTCCTCCCTCTTTCCCTTTCATCTGTCCAGCTGGCAGATAAATAATTCCGCGGCCATCAAGCAACTTTCTTCGGATGCAGTACGCCGCCTCCCGTTTGAATTACAGGTTAAAAGAGAAACGCAAGTGGGGAATGATAGCACTGTCACTCGTTTCAAAAAAGGCTTGACAGATCTCTACACAATGATGCCAAGTCTTGTGCATATTTTTGAGTTATGGCATGGTTAATTCGACTTCATCTAGGATTAGAGTGCGGTTATAGTCTGATGTCCAGCTTCCGGAGGAAGCTGGTCGAAGGTCTTCTTAGAAAATCTTACGTGGAAAAAGTACCGTTCACAAACTCATTTACAGCCGTGGAAAAAACATGAACTACTGCAACTCGGGACTCAAGTAGCTTGTTGCGCCTGTATGATCATGCAATTAATCAGGACGGAGAGGGTGGGAGATAACATCTCTCGGAATTAGGAGTGGTTGGAGAGATAAAGTTATCCGTAAGTATACAGCCCGCGCCTTGCCTTTTAATTGTGTTGAAGAGTGGAAAAGGCAGGACTTATGCTGGAGCATATTCCAGCATTTCAATTTGCTCTTGACAAATAAGTTTTCACACCGTGGCTAGGCTGGAACCGGGAGGAAGTTGAGGCGAGTGCGGTGACCAACTACGTGCCTGTGTCGAGATTCAGGGTGCTGAGGCGCCACCAAGCAAGTTTCCTCATCCGAGTTGTCTGAATAGTTTTCGCATCATTCATCGAGGTTAACTGCTTCCTCAGTTGCGAGACGACGTTTATTCTATCTTTATCATCTACTTTGACATTTTGCTCTCATTTCATTCATCTCCAGGATTATGTGGTACAAGTTGTTCTGTTTCCGGCCCGCACCATTCAATCTGTCGTGAGGGATGAAGGTAAAACGTTCACTGACAAAGGCTGCAAGGTTCCTGAGCAAAGTTGCCTTGTGTACAGTCCTCACGCTGGGATGTTCTGCCTTTGTGCTGATGATGCTCTCTCACAACTTTGTTTCCTGGGCATAAAAGCCACGCTGTTGTATGCGGAGGAAGGGATATACTGCGGCTTTTCTACGAGTTGGCCACCGAGGCTCCAGTCAGTGTAACGTAAATAGCGTACGAGAGTTGTTTCCCTGAGCGATACAAAGCGAAATCAAATACTTTATTATCCTGGGCAGGGTTTTAAAATCTTT